>CM023451.1:78475118-78607891 GCA_013339765.2 Haemaphysalis longicornis
CTTCAGGAATGTAGCTTTCCGCTAGTACAGGGCTGTAAATTTTCAGGGCTTTGGCATTTAACGCAACCTCGTGTGAGCAATAAAACTCGTCGGAAGGCGAGTGAGGCCGGGTGCGGACTGAGGAGGCAAACGAACGGTGATTTAGACAAGGAATGGGACAAGGCGGGCACGTGCTGCACTGTGAATGGGCATTCCCCTCGTCGTTCAAATTTATTGGCCGCACGCAGTGACGATTTGACTTGAACGTGCGAAGACTGCGCGCATCGGCATTACTGGCCTGGATCTTCTTCGAGGAGTAATTCTGATGTCGTCAAATGTACTCGAAGATCGTCGTGAACAGTGACTAATGGCTTTATCCACTTAACGTGTGTACGCGCAGAGTATCTTGCAGAGTATCTTTCGGCCTATTTGGGCGTGTTTTGTTATTACCGTAAGAAAAGTGGGTATTAAAGTGTTTGTTTTAACTGAGAAAGCAATAGTTGACTCACTAGGAGAAAATCTGGCGTTATCGTTAGGAGTTTTATTCTCGCATTTTCGGTACTTTGCGTGTTGCAAGCAAGTACCGCTGCCTACTGCGGTATGCTTTTATTCCTGGTGTTGCAATTTATCAATACAGGGCAACAGTTTTTGTGGCTTAAGATTCATTTAAAAGCAGCACCCACGTCGCGTCACTTGTACCACGGAGAACTTAGCCGCTCACCCCAATGGTGGGCCGTGTTACTGCCATATAGTGTGTAATACTGCATGCTTTCTGTACGAAACATGACCTGGGAAGCATATATACGGAAAACGGGCGGTGAAACTCGGGGATTTCTTTACGTTGATGTATGTCCGAGGCAGCTAGACCGGTGTGTGATTTAAGCAAAGAAGCAGGTTGTGTGGTACGCTCAAGCGAGCTCTCTATTTTATTAACGCCACAATACCTGTTGCAGATATGCAAAATCGCGTAGCTTTTTTACCTGTACAAAATTTCACCTCTTAAGCAACTGGTGTTACTCACTGCTCCTTGTTGTCCTAAGCGAAGCCCGCGAAAATATTTCTGTGTTTCGAAGGGAATTTTCGTAACCGGGAATTAATGTGTTAATAAAGCCAGCAAAACTGCAGCAGCATAACGTGGAAGAAGAGCGCGTAATGCAAAGGCCAAAAGCTGCTATTCACAGCGATAGGACCATTTGCGGCAGGAATTAGCCGAATCAGAAGCGCTCACGTCGTCGTGGGGCTAGCAACTAATACAAATTCTCCTTAAATCGACCTGGTCTACCATACTATTAAGCACTCAGAACGATCAATGCTTACCAACGCGCACACTGTCTTAACAGCGCATCATTTGATCTTGATAATGAATACAACCTGCACGTACCCATCACTGCGTTTTCCAAATTAGCTTCTGAAAGGGGCATAGCGACAAAAATAAGGCGTTGTTTATTTCATTTTTAGTAAATAGACAACAAATGTTAGGTGAAAATGCTTTTTTTTCGCCTCAAGCCGACAACTAACCCAAACAAAACATCAGCTCACAGTTACGTCTATATTGATTTCACACTGTCCGTCTCCTCGTTGTCGACAACAGCACGGCAAAAAAACATAACGTGTCTCTTCTCACTTCACTTCAACGAGGTGCACCCGACTAGAGGTCCCTGAGATATTACAGATAGCCTGCCACGTAGCTGCGTGCTTCTCTTGTGGTTGTTTCCTCTTCCCTGGCTATTATAGGCAAAATTTAATCAACTCCGCAGCGAGGGACACCGCCTCGCTGTGAATAATGTAACTTAGCGGACGCCACTGTTTGTCGTTCGTTGTTTAGCTTGCTCTCGGGGACGCGGCCGCACCTCGATGATGTTTTTGGCACTTCCGGCATCGGGTGCGAAGCGTCAGACACCCCGTCAAGCGTGCGGAAGGACCGGGTGAATCAATCACGCGCGTACGATCAAATAATCAATCTTGTTGGCATTCTTTTAGCTCCTTTGTTGTTGTTGTTACGTCTCGCACTGTGCGCGGTAACTCTATGCGTATATAGCCTACTATCGCCCTCTCCACTGCGCGACGTGTCTTTCCATATAGAGACATGAAGTATATGCCCCTTCCCTCCTCACACCCGGGCTCTAACGCACATCCTCCCCCACCTACAGGCCTTTTCGTACGCGGAACAAAACGCACAAAACAATATCGCTCCATCCATTACTATATGAAGTTTTATTTTTTTATTTACCGAGGGGGAAGAGAGGAAAGCAAGCGTAAAAATGAGCGTACAGGTAGGAGACGTCCATCAGCCCACTGGCTGAGGCGACGAGGTTTTCGCACGGCACTAGTGGCTTGCTGAGCTCGTGTTTCGTCTCATCTTTTTTTCTCTCCTGGGGGCTGTTCTGTGCTGCAAAAATGAATAATCGATAATAGAGCGGAAAGACACACAAACACACACTCCCTCTACTCATTTAGGCGCGGAAGAGTTTTCTGTGGATTTATTTTTGTCTGCGTTTGCTTGCTTTAATCATGTTCTCCTTCCGCACGTGCCTCGCTGTTGGGTAATCTTTTTTTTTTTTTTTCGCCTCGGAAACCGCGGATAGCTTCGCCCGACCCAGCGAATATCTTGACTCATATTTTTGTCCTTTTTTGGCGGTTTGACGCCTGACAGGAAGTCTTGTCATTTGCATGACTACATTCAGGAAACGTTGGTGCCTACTTTATGCTTCTCCGGTGCACGAAAAATGGTAAAATACAATCAAAATCGAAATTGTCCGGCTAGATGCTGCATACCGAAGTGATATGCGCGAAAGTGCACATACCGATTCTCTTCTTAGTCACTGGCGGCGCAGGCTCAAGTTGCGTTCATACGTTACGTTAAGTTATATTACGCAGGCTCAAGTTACGTTCAAGATTACGTCATATCAGCAGCATTAAGTCCCGAAGGGGACCCTGCAATATGCCTGCGGGTGGAGCTGTACACACGTGGAATGCGCCCGGGGTGGATTAGGCGCTTTATTCATTGCGGCTACACATTTTTGTAGTGCAGTCAGCGCGCGCCATATCCTATCACCTTTCTGAAGGAAGATTAGTGAAACTGTAGTCGAACTTTTCTCCGACTTCATGAGCGAATTGATCCTGCATAGAGTTCATTCCGCCGTTTTGGCATCCAAACATGCCCGCACATACATACATACATACATACATACATACATACATACATACATACATACATACATACATACATACATACATACATACATACATACATACATACATACATACATACATCATACATACATACATACATCAAACTACATACATACATACACATAAACATACATACATACACATACATAACATACATACATACATACATACATACATACATAATACATACATACATACATACATACATACATACATACATACATACATACATACATACATAAGCTTCATGATATCATCATCCTGTTTGTGTCCACTGCAGGATAAAGCCCTCCTGTACTTTCCTCTACCAGTTCCTGTCTTGCGATGACCCAGTTTATTCTTTGCGCCGAAATTTCCTTATCCTGTCCCTAGATAGAGCTAATGGTCTCCCTCTACTTGTAGTCCCGTCTCTCGCTAGCCACTTCATTAACCCTGATGGTCCTCTTGTTATGACGTCTCCGCATCGTATTCCCTCACCATGTCCACTTCTTCCTATATAATTCCTATATTTTCCTTTATATCCTTATAAATGTATTTCACCCGAGTTGGTTCTTTGATATCTGATGATCGTTTCCTGCCTCTAAACGTTACTCTTATCATCTTTCGTTTGCTCCCCAGCTCACTTCAGTGTCTTTTTTTTAAAGCAAAGCTTTATTTGCCGCTCTCGCGCCCTTTCGAGGAGCTACTGCTGGCGTCCGTGCCCGTGGCTGAATGTAAGGCCTTAGCTGAATAAGCCTGTCATGTCCGACGTCTCCTCTTCACCCGCGGCTCCGGTGGCCACAAAGAGCGTCCTGGGTGTCTATCAAAGGCACGAGACGGTGGTCTCCGCGAATGCCGCGCGTTAACAAGTGTCAGAGAAATTGCTCAAAAACGTTCCCGAAGCGTCCACGACATCCAGGAAGACCCAAAAGAAATGTTAATCGACCAGATTTAGGGGAAATCCCCAAGGTGGAGTAAGTTTCTGTAAAGGAACTTACTCTGTAAATGAACTTAGAAATGTCATGCAGAAGAGGACGTCTTCCCTAACAGCGCACCGTGGCACAGCCCACGAATGTATGCTGGGTTCGTGGGCTCGTAGAAGTGAGTAAAGGCAACAACGAATGGCGGCAATGAAAGACGACGAGCGTCGTTCGAGCTATAGCTAAGAAGTGACGAGCGAAAAAAAAAACTGCTACACGCACTTTCGTTTCAAGCTAGTTTTGCCATGACGCCCGTGCAATCATTTGCACGGGCATTTGCACGGGCGACTCACTGGGCGAGACGACGCCGTCCGCAAACCTCGAACGGCTCAAGTATTCCCCCCATGATTGACCAACCAAACTCTCTGCCCTCTGTAACCCAGCAGAGCGAAAGAAGCTTTTTTCGCATCCACTCGTCAAAGGCAACAGAACCGCGATTTTTTTTCCTTCCCAGCCCTTTCACTTCCCGAACAAAAAAACCATACGGGGTGGCCATCAGATAGTAATTCCACCTTTACCAGCACGCGGAAGCAGAATTAATTTACCGCAGCTCAAGCAACATGCCATGCTGGTCCGCGCGACACCCGTCACTGCTGCGTTCCTGTTTCAGTTGTTGTATGTTACGTCCTGTTGAGCCCTTTTTAATCAACTTCGGAGGTGGGGCTTCGAGGAGTTTCGACGGTGTCACGATTGCTGAGAGGAAAAAAAGCAGCAATTGTTTCGACCCAACAAAACAGAACACGGCTAGAAAAGCATCCCTATACAAATAAACGTCATCGGAATGTTTTCAAATTCTTGGAACCTGTACGTCAGCTCGTAGTTTGGTATTGATAACCCCGCTTTCAAAGCGAATCCCGGTGCCTAATAGGAAATGTCAAAGGCGCCGGTGAAACTCCATGGTGCACTGCGATACGTGTGCATGTACTTCAAGGGAGAATTCAAAACTTCCTTCGATCAAGAATTTTATCTTCTGTGTTACGCTTTTTTTTTTGCAACTTTTCAAATTGTACAGTATACGTACGAAATCTTATGGCGCTCGGGTATTTTGTGCGCTCGCTTAACTCTTTTTGACTCTTACCGGTTGCTTTTGACACGCGCTCATATTCAAATGCCTCACGCAATCCCTCGCAGCGTTAAAAAGAAGGTGAGGGGTGGGAGGCAGTGTAGCGAATAATTAAAGGTCGTCCACCTCCGGTTGCAACTTTATAATTTTACGAGATTCCACTGCATATCATTGTTGAGCGCCTTCTCACGCGCATTGTGTCCCTTAAGCGCCGGGACTCAGAAAGTCAGAAACGTCTTGAAAACTGGCGAAATAACCCAACACACCCCAGTCCAAGGCTTACACATCAAAAGAGGAATAGAAATTCGAAAAAGCAGTTTCGGGTGAAAGAAAAGCTGGATAAAAAAAGGCACGCGGGTTTCTTTTTCGGCGATTACAAAGAGACCCAAATTGTTTCCTTTTGGGCCGCCACCGCCTGTTGCTCTCGCTTCTCTCTTGCGCACTTGTCGTAGGTAAAACTTGTGTAAGGTCAGTCGGAGTAATTGCGCTCTCGGTGTCAACACGTTCGCACTGATGCTCAACACGCACGAGCTCCGCCCTACGCGTGTGGCTGAGTCCTTTAAATACGGGCTTTTCGCTCGTGTTCATCCTCGTGTGTGGTGTTTGGAAATAGTGCGCTTCGTCGCCGAAATCAATCTTGCTTTTTTTGTTGTTGTTGCTTTCACACCGCACTTGTTTAGCGCTTTTCTTATTTTTCGCTTCTATTACTTTCTCTTTATTCGATTTTCCTTGTCCACCGAATCGTTGGCTCTTGCTTATTCTGCAGCGCGGTTCCTGTTAGGTCAACACTACACGCGTAGGCATAGCGGTCTTCCACCTTTCTTGTATACCCCTTTCGCTCCTTTTCATCTACGTTTTTCGGTTTCTCTCTCTCTCTCTCTCTCTCTCTCTCTCTATCTCCTCTCTCTCTCTCTCTCTCTCTCTCTCTCTCTCTCTCTCTCTTCTCTCTCTCTCTCTCTCTCATGCCTCCTTCTCCCCTTCATCTGATCTGAACAAGCTCTTGCTGTCAAGCACACCGCTTCGCTCGCGTTTATTCCTTTATTGCGTTATCCTCATACGGCACACAGCGCCGCCTGTCTCTCTCCACTCTCCTCTTCCTCCTCCTCCTCCACGTTTTCATTCTCCGTTATTTTTTCACCTTCACCGATGAGTCCTCCCCGGTCTCCAGCGTCGGCATCTCGCCTCGCTTCGGCGCCCTGCTATTTCCCGGAGGAGGTGACGGCAAACGGCGCCGTTGCTTGATCAGCGTAGCCGTCACCGCTTCGGGAACGAGCTTGCACGCTGGAGAAGGTATGTAGGCGCTGCAGAGCGCCCGGTGCTGTGCTCTGTCAGCTGCTGCGACTGAAGTCCCGCGATAGCTGCTTGCTGCGACTACTGCTACGACTACCGCGGTCACGGGGTCCCCTTGTCGGTAAGAGAGCAGCGAGCGCACATGTCACCGCTGCCGTGCGGAGAAGTGTTCTTTCACTCGGCGGCACCCTCTCCCTTCCCCTCTAGGCTGTTTTCTTTCAATGGCGTTCTTTCGCTCTTTCCTTGGTCGTAAAAAGCTTGTGCCGGCGGCTACGGCTAATGCATCGCGCGACGGATTCTTCAGAGTGCGTGCGTGCGTGCGTGCGCGTGAGGTGCGGTTTGCTCTGAGCTGGGGTCGCCGATGCGGCTGCCTCCGTTCGAAAACTTCAGGATTGGTGCAACGAAGAACCTGCCTTGGGATATAGTTTATCCTCCCGCCATACACTTTTCCCGGAGTCATCGTTTCTATATTTCCCATGATCGGCTACCGTGTTGAAAAGGTAGGGTGGAGAATTATTTTCTTGTATTTGGTGCCAATGGTTCCCGTCGAAGGGGAACGTGCACCCGGTCCCTTCCGCCATAACCGACAGCTGTGCGGCAGTGCGCAGGAGTAGCGACTAATTTGCGGTTAACTAATTGCTATTCTGCATAGGGATGCTGTCTGGCGTTTGTTTTTGGAGCTTACCAATAGCTGCGAAGTTGTGCAGAGGACACAGTCCGCCATTTGGCGTTTACGGGGCGTAATAATGTTTCACAAAAAAAATCATCCTGTTTTTTTTTTTCATTATTTGTGGTGTTTTTGTAATATTTTTGCAATACTTTCGCAGCCATTTCATGGCGAAGGACGCTAACATAATAAGATAATTAGGCACGCTGACGCGATCGTAAGTTTCCCCCGTGCTTTGTGATGTCACCTGTGAGATTTTTAGGGATGAAATGACCTAGCTGGATACAGGAAGAGCTATGGTATTCGCGTGAACCTTTTAGATTCTTTATGGGTTATGTTCAAAATTAATTTTTATACCTACAGCTCCGCAAATATTTTTTGTGGCTGGTTAAAGTTATGACTTCCTGTATACGACCAGATAAATATAATTTTAGATTATTAATTATTCTTCTTAGCGTACTAAAGCTACAATGCGTTGTGGCACAGCAGACATTTCTGCAAAATGTCGCAGCCATTGCAAGAAAATTGCAAGTTCCTTCTATTTGACGTGTTCGCTAGGCACCTTTCAACTTCTCAGTTCCGTCATCTATTGTACGCGTATTTAGGAAAGAACCTATGCTCTGTGCAGTTGGTGTTACGGCGGCAAAAAATAAAGGCAGTTATTTTTTATTTTATCCAAGTGCGCAACTGCACAGATGTAATATCTCGTACAAAATTCCTCACTGGAACACTTACTTTTATTTTCTTTTTACCGGATGAATGCAATCAGGGTTATTGACGACACGAGTATCTCCGAATTTCGAGCCAAACATCGATCAACATGATTGATTGATTGATTGATTGATTGATTGATTGATTGATTGTGATTGATTGATGATTGATTGCTGATTGATTGATTGATTGATTGATGATTGATTGATTGATATGATTGATTGATTGTAGGTTTTAACGCGCCGACGCAACGCAGGCGATGAGGCGCGCCGTAGTGGAGGGCTCCGGATTAATTTTGACCACCGGGGGATTTTTAACGTGCGCCGGAACGAGAAACTTAATGCTACGGCGTAAAGCTTCTGGACATTATTCTGCACGAATAGTCGAGGCATAGTTCAAAGTAACAATAATCAAAAATTTACGGAATGAGATGAGAACGTTAGCCTGCGTGATTACGTAATTTCGGCTCCCACGTTGTCTTCTCCCTTCCCGCAATACCGGTGACAACATTCAAGACAGATAAACGATGCATGTCTAAATATTCCGGGTAAATGCCGCACGTTTTTTATGAGAGATCGATATCATTGTTCGGCGCAAAACAAGGAGTGTGCGTAAGGGCTGTATTGCTCCTGACGACTGAACAAAAAAGTGATAGAAATAAACAAATCCCCCACTGCGGCGCAGCTTCAGGTAAGCCCCAGGGCGTCTCCCCGTCCAACGACGACCTTATGGAAGAAGCCGCTGCATGTGGGTTCAACTTGCAGCTGCGCAAAGGTTCGTTCCCGTTTCGCGCCTCGCAAGCGTCAGAACTCCGTCGATCCCCGTCTTCAGAGTTCGCTATACGCCCGACGCTGAAAACTTGCGCGTGTAATGTTATCTTTTCTCCTGCTGCTTTTACGCGCACCTACACTTTAAACGTCGGATGAAAATGTTGCACCCGAACGAAATCGAAATGCCGGCCGCTGGAGCTGCGGACACAACTGAAAAACGTTCCGCGGATGTTCGATTACCACTCCAGCGCACTGGATTAGCAACAAGTAAGCGAAAAATTTTCCTCGTGTACAGGAAACACCTAGCGATGAGACCCATCAGCACGTTTTGTGCGTGCAGCTGCCTCCGAGGCGTAACTGCGTTTAGCAGTAGAGGACTGCCGCAGAATTTAAAGTCGTGGGTGTGGCAACGCGCCGATGTGCAAGCACATGACCGGACGGCGATGGAGAATATCGGATACAACCTGAGCAAGAGGACTTGGCAGGCAAATAAGCGGGATATAATACGCGCGGCGATAGGATCAACCGAAATGGCGGAATTCCTCGGCCCGGGTGTTTATCTGGCGGATAAAAGCGCGGTTGATCGCGGAGAGGCGACTATACTTCGTCACGTCGCCGCACGTGTTCCCGAACGTGCTCGGAGACTTAATTGGCCGCATACGTGTTTAGCGTCTGGCAGCGATTTGCAGTCGCGCATTTATTGTCACTGATCCGGCTGTGTAACCTCGTGAGGTGCGAAACCGGCACCCGGCTTTCGAAAGACGTTTAACATTTAACCTCCTCGGGGACAACAGTCGTGTGGCGGAATAAATTTCGATCGAGCCGATATCCTTCCCGGGTCGAAATAAACTAGTCGGTTTGGAGAGGCGGAGCCGTTCCAAAACTTGCTTGGTCGGTGCAGTGCGACCATGGTTGTACGGGCTTCTGTGTGCAGTTTTTTTTTTTTTTTTGTACTTCGGTGTCTCTTTGTTACAACATCCTGCTCCTGAATTTTTTTTAAGAATCGATTTCGAATGTAAACCAGCCACTTCTTTCTACAATCATGCATGTGCTATGGGATTTAAAACGACTGTAGAGCATGTGCCAACGTATCACTTGAAACGTTTAACGTGTCTAGAATTAGGCACGACTGCATTGATTTGGTTGCAGGGTTTAACGCGCCGACCTAACGCCAGCGATGAGGCGCGCCGTAGTGGAGGGCTCCGGATTAATTTTGATCACCTGGCGATCATTAACATTCGCCGAAATCTCGTGCACACGGGCGTTTTCGCTTTTCACCTCTATTAGAAAGCGGCTTCCGCGGACTGGAACCGAACCCGCATCGTCGTGCTCAGCAGCAGAACGCTTTAGCCCTGAGCCACCGCGGCGGGAACGTTTGTATTGCAGTTCAAGATATTTGTATATGGTATTTAGTAGCGTGATTGACGTTTCAATGTGAACGAAGACAATCAAATTCTCGTGTCTAGACTCCGAATTGTAAAAACAGAAACATGGGCCCAAAATAGCATGGCGCTATCACTCGCTTTCCTCGTCGAATAAGATAATTAAATCCAGTTGCACGCCTGTAAAATCTGCTCTAACAGCGGAGCTTACTTCGGCACTCTCTCGGCCACCTCCCTAAGAGGCGGGGGTCGCCCGCAATGCCACTCGCCCCGGTATGTACGCACTCGAAGTTCATCTGGTAGTCTGGTAGTTTATCGGTGCATATTGTGCGGATCATCACCCACTTGGGCGTTCGGCACAGTGAGGCCTCGTCATCCCCGCTCCTCCTCCTTCCTGTAATGTGAAAAGGAGCGTGAAGAATTCGATGCCGCTCGTCACATGGTTTCAGGTATCATTAAAGAGTAGCGTTTCAATCCTATCTTCTCCAAAGCAATGATTGCAATTAATGGAGTTATCATGACCTCGCTTCACATGCGGGACGGAGACGCACACGCGGACATCAAAGGTGATTTGGAAAAGTAAGCAAGGTAGGAGTGATTAGAAGGGCATGCGAGAGGCCCTCGTCCTGCAGTAGACATAAACAGGATGTTGGTAAACCGGTGCCTCCTTTAAGGGAAAGAAATGTCCGCGATTCTTTGATATCCCTTCCGGCCTGCGCTTAGTAAGGCACTTGTATAACCGAAACAGCGGGAATTAATTGAACTCAGCCTTCACAACACAGCTTTCACAATCCGTCGCGCTTTAATAACATTTGTGCTGCATTGAAATCAGTACATCCGGTTAGTACAACAGATTCTGCAGCCACTCTAGTTCTTTCTCCATTCCATCCCTGAAATACCTGCGTTGGAAAAAAAAAAGAGCATAGCTACTCAACTACCTGCGCTGCTACCTTTACATCGGGTAATAGAAAAAAGAATTACGACAGGCAAAAAAAGCCTTTAGAGTGAAACGCCCAAAGTAAGCATGAACCGCGCTTCTCAATACGGACAAGACTAAAGGGCACCGTATACTTGCCTTCGGAATTTCTGTGATCTTAAATTCTTTTCCTTCCCCTCTGCCTGTCGCTTCGTATTATTTGCAACCGTTGCAAGTGCCCGGCGCACTCCACCCTGATAAGGCCGCTCTATTTGTCTTCAAGGAAGGTCAACTTTCCGCACCTTTCTGCTTCGGCTACAGGAGGGAACTTTTTTTTTCTTTTCTTTTGCTATATCTCATTACTGCTCTTCTCGTGGCGGCGAACGGTCACGTCGACAAGTACGCTTCCGTTCTGGGACCTTATCTGAAATGAACACCGGATACCAACTGCCCTTTCAAGTTTCCTTTGTTAGAGACCCAGACACTCAAGGGTTTTTTTGTTTTGCTGTCCGCCTGTAGGTGGTTAGCTATATAAATTTGTTTTTATCTCTCTGTGCGTGTATATATATATATATATATATATATATGAAGACATATGAAACGAAATAGGTCCGTCAAGGTATCTCAAGACATTGAACTTCTTTCTTGTTCAGCGTTACGCGTTTCTGTCTTATTCTGTTCCTTTCTCTCCTCGTAACGTGTCCCCAACAGGTGCTTGTAGTTGAAAACCCAAAGGTAACAAGCGTGCAGCAGCTGTCGCTTGACACGAACGCTGTCCGGGCTATCATATTAAACAAAAAACAGACCTCCAGATTTACGTCGATGAACAAACCTTCACGGGAAAGCCTGTTGTGCGCATCGAACTATTTTGTTTTTGCCATTACTGGCTGAATGCGACCAGACCTCGGCACCACCTCTAAACAGCTGTGCGTGCGTGCGTGCGTGTGTGTGTGTGTGTGTGTGCGGGTGCGTGTATATATATATATATATATATATATATATATAAAATATATATATATATATATAGCAAAAAGTGGCACAATAAAAACATAACGTTGCATCGACGTTTCGGAAGGTGACCGTCTTTTATTTGGAGTCCTTTATCTCTTGATAAAGGGCGGTCCTAGTCTCAGACGTCGATGTAAAGTGATATTTCGAAGTAAAGTTATTTTATTGCGTTTTCACTATTTAACCTTTACTAGACGGACAGTTTATATATATATATGTATATGAAGTTTTCTCGACTTTCTTTTTTCCCAAATTCTTTATCTCTTTCAATGACCTACCACATCCTCCCCTTTGCTTTTGGAGGTTTTCTTGACTGTCAACCCTTATTTCTGTCTTATTTCAACGAGCCCTTCATTTTTTATTCTGATTCGCTATATGCATAGCGAGGGCCTCTGTTCTAGCAGTCTTGGTGCCATAGGGAGCTTAAGAGGGTTCAACGCTGGTCGACCACTCTCGACATGTCGTAGACACTCGAGGCACGGCCCGGGGGTTAAAAAGAAGGTCAGCACCGTGCTAATCTACTGCTTAATTACGCGATTCTTCTCTGAACTTATTTTCAATCATATGGTATCATCATCATCGTCGTCATCGTCTTCGTCATCATCATCAAGCCCACTTCAGGATGAAGGCCGCTCCAAACTTCCGACCGCTCCAGTTATGCCTCTTAGGAACCCATTCTTCTGCCCCGAATTATCTATCTCGTCCTCACCTTGATTGACTATTTTCCCTTCTCTATATGCAATTCATGTTTCTCCAAATAATTCTTGTTAGGAAAGATTATTATTCCCGCTGGATCTCAGCAAGCCACATGAATCTTTCAGACATACCGGTCGGAAGCATTCCTAAGCTGGCCAACCCTTTCATAGGGTGAAGCCCCGTAAAAGGGTTGGCCTTGTGTTCAGTCATTACTACCTGCAGTGACAGTTCACTCCAGGCATTTATTTTAGGAACTACCGCTCATTTAGTGCTATTAACGATGTTCTTTTTCCTAGGCAAACTACTCGGGGCTAGGGCTGTCGGTGTCTCATGTCGTCGTCGTCTCATGTCGTCGTAGTATCATGTAGTCATTGTGCTAAAACACCGGGACACTAGTTTTCCAACGTCTCGCGCTAGAATCCTTCGTGCTTCAAAGACACAAGACTTGCAGCAAAGCTGTATGCTTCTACCCCCTAACGGTTTCATCTCGGTGGGCGAAAACGCCAAGGCGCCAAGAATACACTTGTACACTGCACGCTTCGCCCCTCCCCAGGTTTCACGTTAGTGGAGATGGCCCGGAATTTATAGCAGACCTGATATGTTTTGCTTTTTTTGTTCGTGCCCCGTATCTCTTGCCACTTGCTGTGTTGTTTCCGCACAAAGGTTCATGAATTTCGGCGTACTTTTTTTTTTGTGCGCGACCATCATTGTGTTCAGCCATTACTTCCTGCAGTGACAGTTTACTCTATGCATTTATTTTAGGACCTACCGTTCATTAAGCGGCATTAACGAGTTTTTTTTTCCCTAGACAAACAACTGATGATAAATTCCCCCACCTGTCTCCAACCGAAAGCGGATTGCAGCGGTGTTGACCAGAAATTATGAAGATGTGAAGTTGAAAATAATCAGAGGAGGATCATGTTAGCGTAATGTGCCGATATTTCGTCTACATCGTGATACTATAAATGGCTTCGCTGACGCTGAATGCCGGATTGCCTTCGAGTGATCGTCCACAGAAACGTTTTTGCTCGCCGTTTTGCTTTTCAAAGGGAACGCTTCGTCCAGCCTGCAGTTTAACCGTGTTGTACCGCGCACCAGGTCTCAGCGACGACTTAACGTTGTGTTTTCTGGCTGGGACGTGAAGATCAGTGCGTCTGCTCTGCCTGCGAAAAATGTAGGCAATACTGCAGTGTCAATTTCCAAGATTTTGCTTGCCCGTTTATCATAAACCAACTTGTTCTAGACAAAAAAAAATGATTTTTTTTTGTAAAAGGACAAACATGGTACACACGAATAAGCAACTATTTCCTTGAGTTACCGATTTATTGGTCGTAAAACGTTATTACAACAGACTCTATTATGTAATAAAAGTTCTGTTGAGGATTAGCATCAGTCGTTGACGAAGTGGGAGTTTTCTACCAAGGTTTTCTACCGGGTTAAAATACTTTATCTTCAGGCATACATTAAATTAAGTGCCAGAGAGAAACAAATATACGTATACTGCGCCATAAAATTATAGCAATCACGCCCTCCCTGGTATAGCCCTTCAAATGGAGGGTCCAATTCACAAAACGGCATTATAATTCCTTACGATGCATCAAAGCAAAGCTGCAGGGTAAAGCCGGACCCGGCGATTGGCCTTGGACTACTACTCGGCGATGGGACAGGTAGGGCGGTTTGCAATGGCTGATTGCAAACTATGGACAAATACGTTCCGCCGTTATCTGGCACATTAGCTCGAAATAGCCATCTCTTTCGAATCACTTGGGGACCTGCGTATCGTTTCACTGCCCCTGATATCGACTTCATTATTGGCCTTTCGAAACCGTCGAATTAACGTCCTGGAATTTCACCGGGAGTTTCATCAGCATCGGTATATTTAAGAACAGATAGAGAGAGAGAGAGAGAGAGAGAGAGAGAGAGAGAGAGAGAGAGAGAGAGAGAGAGAGAGAGAGAGAGAGAGAGAGAGGAGAGAGAGAGAACTTTATTTGGCCCGAAAATTTTGAGCGTCGACGATCAAGGAACTCTTAGCTGCCTGAAAAACTGTGGTCGCCCAGCCTGAACTTTCGAATGACACCCGAGGTCGAAGAACGCCAGCGTCAGTAGTACCGCCCCGCGGATCGCTACGCAGTGGCGTCTTCGTCCCGAGCTGGGCATGGGCCGCCCCTTCAACGTGTCGCGTAACTTCCACTTAGAGCCACCGAGCCGTCGATGCGTCCAGCGAGTAATATATACACTTGTATGTCCAGGACAAATAAGCGCAGCGGAAGCGAAGTGGCTTCCACTCTGTTTTCCCGCACTTCCTCTTCATGGCCGGAGTCTGGGTGCACGATAACCGTGTTCCTCGCAAACAACGGCTTCGCTGTGAGGCGTTTGGCGTGCCTCGCGAAGCTGCAGTTATACGTGAAGGCAAACAGCGGAGGAAAAAGACGATGCACCTCCCGTTCTTAGTGTTATCGCCGATACGGGTAAATATTGTGCATTGGCGGCGAAAGGCGAAATATGACCCGTGTTTAGGTCGGCGTTTCGGCGCCGACAGCAGCCTGTTGGGCAATGGCCCGAGTGTATACGCCGTGAGCTTGTAGCTCTCAAAATGGCTCAAAGCAGGGTATGGTGGGCAGTCCTGGGCCGTTTGATATTCGCATGGCATTCACTCTTTCTTTTTTTCTTTTTCCTTTGTTTCGTTTCATTTTTATCAAAGCAGGTCAGGCAGAGAACAAGGTGTATGTACTATATTCCAGCTATCGCAGATAGTGTATCTGCTGTCTGCCTTCTATGTTTGAATGCAACGAATCTAATGATCTAAGGTTTTATACTTCGCTTACGGACAAAAACCGAGTTTTCGCCGATTCCGAAAATCGCATTAACTTACTTCCATAGCTTGGATCTCGAAAAATTGTCTGAAGATTCATTGGTGGGTCTTTAAGAGTGCATCTTGTCCCTCCCCCCCTCGCGAACTTGAGGCTCGTTCCAATGCGAACTCCTTGCTCCAGCTTCATGTTTTTCCGCCCTGCACTGCTGCACACACGGTTATACAGCACGTGTAAGCGCTGACGGGAGTCACAGAGCACGTCGAGACGGCGCGCAGGCAGGTGGTGCGTTGCGCGTCGGCGCTTGAAGTCACCATGGCAACGTCGGCATTGTTGCGAAGACAGCTCTCCCCTTTCTCGCAGCTAGCTTTCTGTCGTTCTGTGCTCTTCTGCCACTCGCTCTGTTGACAGATCAACGCGGCTCTGCGGTGCGACGCGAAATTTTCCGGACATGCACCATCCACCGGGGAGTCTCGGGGAGGATCTCTGCGCTAATTGTTCTTTTTGAGTTTCTACTACAGGTAAGCCTAGGCGGATCGAATCGTAGGAATTCGTGTCACACGTGTCTGAAGCCGCGGATAGGCGAGCGCTCACCGGGATAGAACGGACGATAGTAAAGCAAAAAAGAAACAGCACGCGTGATTCGAGCACACGCCGCGCCTGCGCACTGCCGTGGCGTGCACTGCCTCCGCGATCAGCAACGGCGCCCGCGACAAAGCTGATCACAGGGACCGTCGAACGTGTGTCAATGACGCCGCGTATAGTAGCGGGCTGTAGTCATGACGACGACGCTTTGATGCTTACGGCCCTATAACGGATCTGCAAAGAATCGTCCTTTAATTATTTTGTTTTCTGGTCTCCGTTTGCCTCTCGCTGCCTGGTTGTGCTTCGAATGTTGCCCTCGGGCCAGTCGCCGCCACCTCAATCGCTCCTACGAACCAGAGGAAGTAAGCAACGTCTTAGGAAGGTGGTGGATAAACAGAGCCACGCATTTCTCGCGCCGAAGGGCGAACGACAGCGAAGGATGGAAATCTCGAGGGGTGCGCGCTGTGAGAGGGGGTAGGGAAGACGCGTCGTCGGTGGATGCTGCCTATACAGCCGTCATGCCTTGTTTGCGGTTGCCGTGACAAATAGGACACCCGGAACACGGCTCGGGAGGAGATGAAGGGGGACGCCGCTCTCTCTTGTTCCTACGGAGACGCACCTTGAGGCAAACAGACTGGCGGCGGCTTCCCCGCTCGGCTGCCTCGCTGTGTCGTCCGCCCTCCTGCGGCCGGCGCGCTCATCTATTACGGCACGTCGCAAGGCGCACGAAGAATGGCTGTCTGTTACGGAAAGACAGGGACAATGGACGGCCTGTGTTGCGGCCTCGCCTCCTCTCGAGTGCGTCTGTGCACAGCGTCCTGCTACGATGTTTCTTTAGCGTGTATGCGCCGTTCTCCTGCGGTCTCGCCGATATTCGTAGTCGAACGGTCGGCACAAACGCGCCAGCAAGGGCTTTAAGCATTAGCGGGGATATTTGGATATGCATATCATCGGGAAACTGTTGGCGGGCGGGTCGAAGTGTTATCGATAAACCGACATCTTGCCCGGCCTGTTATAGCCATCAACCTTACAATCGCATTGCAGAGAATGAATGAATGAATGAATGAATGAATGAATGATGAATGAATGAATGAATAAATAAATAAATAAATAAATAATAAATAAATAAATAAATAAATAAATAAATAATAAATAAATAAATAAATAAATAAATGTACATGTTTCTTATGACACTGGCACAAACGTTCTTAAACCGAATGAGTTTATCCTATACATTTTAACCTGGTTAGAACAAACACTCATATAGCGAATTATCGGCTACAGCGAACTAAATACGAACTTTGGTTGGTCACCCTTCATTTCAGTGACAGCCTTTTTATGACGAAGCTGAAACCGCGAGCCTTGCGCGATATCGGCTGTAACGAAGAAATAAGTTATTGGTTCGCGCGAGGCTTGAAAGCTAGCATAAAAACGCAAAAATAAATAATGAAAAGAAAACACAAATATTTTGAAGAAACTTGGAAAAGCTCCCGACGTTCAAAACTGCACAAGTAGAAAAGGCCCTTTCGTGCGTAAAACCTGAGGACAACTTCATCCTACTCAGAGCTGTGAAAAGCCACCAAATAAATAGATAAACAATATAAATAGATTATGAATAATTAAACAAATAAATAGTAACGCAGGCCTGTTTTGTCAAACGAACGTTTTTTTTTCTGTTATTTTATGTTCTCCTGTTCCGGTCCATTTAGATTGAAATGCCACGAGGAAACAGGTAAGGATTCCCGCGTCTATAGTGGGTCCGAAGCCTAGGATAATGCATTTTTCTATCTATGATTTTTGCGCCAGCCATATTGCCGATTTGTTAGAGCCGATTCTTACCTCTACTGTTACAACGAATATCGGATATAACGAACTAATTTATTGCGCTTATACTACTTTGTTATAACGAGGTTTGACTGTAATACGATGCGTGCCTGCCTGCGATGAATATTTTTCTTTCGTACGTGCGCACATCAAGATACATCGTCACAGCCATCATCATGATCACCTCCTCCCCAACCGGAGATGGCCAGCTTCATTATAAGGGCGCAGCATTTATGGGGTGATGAGTATATCACCGTCATAAAGGGTAGTCGTCCCACTGTTTCTGAGGTTCAACGACAAAATGAAAAATAATGAAATAGGGCATCGCAGGACGAGAACTATTGAAGGATCATGGAAGAAGCCTTCGTCCTGCAGTGGACGCAAACGTGCTTCTGCTGATGACGATGACGATGATGATGATCATGGCGGAGGTGGCGCCGACGAAATAGCAAAATATAATGACACGGTATTTACCCTCTTGAAGCGTGGAAATAGTATTCCGCGTCTCGTTCAGCTTAATAACGTGTCACTCTTCGGCCCCCACTAGTGAGGAAGTGTGCGTGTATATACGGTGTAAACGCCGATGACTTCTCCTGTAAGAACAACCCGTCTAGTTGAAAAGCTGAACTAAATGTGAATAATTTTTTTTCTTCAGAATCGCGTTACGCTCAATACAATTATCCTGTCGCCAAGTGCGACGCTACTAATTCAATGAGGCGGTGAACCGGCAGGTGGTAGACGCACATTCGCTGCGCAAGCAAGCTCCGATGCTATGGACGACATCGTGGGGCTTTGTGTGTATAGTATGTGCTTCTCGGCCCTGAAGACTCGGCCGTGACTGAAAAGAGGGATTAAATTACGGTTACAAGGCAACAGGCTTCCGTCGAAACGGAAGAACTAAATATCCGTGCACGCTTAAAGTCTCGTATACACCCGGTGATTAAAACGCACGCGATGAGGAGTTGACGGTGATAGAGATAAGGAGGGGAACATTGACAAGCGGATACGTTCCGTTTGTATACGGGGGGATTTCACTAGGCGTCCCTGCCTTCCCTACCCCTCTCCCTTCCCCACCTACCCGAGCGATGGGAGATCTTGATGTCCAGCCTCGGCCTGTCGACGCCGCAAGAGCTCGCGTCCAGGGGTGAGGAGCTATTGGGCTCGTATGGGACTCGTGAATAGGGTTCCACCCCGTCTGACGCCTGCGAGCGTCGCCTGAAATGGGCTCAACAAAAGTTGGTTCTCTCTCTCTCTCCCAATCAGGGGTGTGGTGTGAATGGCGAAGAAGAGAGTGATGAGTTCGATAAGATAGAACGATGAATAACGTGACTATGAGTTCAATTAAGAGTTTGACGGCAAGATTGATGCTGTATTCTGCTCTGTTATTAATAGCTTTCGGAACAGTCTAAAAACATCTTTTGTTGAAGTTTGTGGGTGCACACGAACTGTCTGAAGAGAAGTGTGCGCCGTGAAGCGCCACATTTTTTCTTTCGTAGCTTTACCGTTGTTTCATATTGTTGTATATACGTCCCGTCTGGCCGCTGCAAGTCCACAACGTCACCCTGTATTTTCGGTATACGCGGACGTAAAGCCTTTCCTTATCTAAGCAAACGAATAATCGAAAAAGAAAGTTTCTATTCAGGTCCTCGTCGCGCTCCTACTCTTCCTTCATCGTTCCAACCGTCTACATAAATCTGCAGTTCAATTCATGCCCGCCATTCTAAAACTTTGTCATCAGTGGTCCCGCTTTCTATCTCTCTCACTCACGCTCACGCGTGTCCTGCGAAAGGCGTCTACCCCCCCGATCGAAATTCATTCCCCCACACGGCACCATCCGCGCAGCCTCTTCCTTCCGGCCGCGGCATTCCCTTCGGGCAAGCCCTCTGCTGTCCGCGCCCATCTTTGAAAGATGCGGAGGAGCGGCGGCCGGATCCTTCGCCGGGATGATGCTGTTGCGATTGCGGCGCTGACGAATGCAACCCACGCCGGACACAATATTTATCGGCGATACGCTACGCTGCGCGGCATTTGTTTCTGCCGAGCAAAGAGGCGGCCCTTTGCTGCCTCTCCTCCTGTTTTCATCGCCTCTGTTTTTATTTTCTTCTCTCATTTCCGACTCTTTTTTTCTGGGTACTTCCTCTTCATTCTCCGGTCCTACCCGTTGCTTATCCGGAGCGATGAGGCTTGCTACGCGCGCTTCTTTCTCCCCGAGCTCCCTTCTCCTCTCCTTCCCTAGCATCCCGAGCCCGGATCTTTGGTTTCATCGCAGCGCTGAGCGCCTGGAGGGAAATATCGCCCGACGAGAATGTATCATCCTTGCAATATCGTGTTTCGGCTTTGAAGGTTCTGTCCTCCGTTCGTGGCATTTGTTGCTTTTGTATACGTCTATTTTGGGAGGAGAACTGCGCCTTTGGTGCTGCTTTGTTTGAAACTCAGAGTGCGTGCGATATGGTATCCATCGGGGTATGCGCTGTCTTTGTGAGATGTGTTCCCCCGGGGGGCTTTGTTTTCTTCTAGTTTATCAGTTCAGCCCTTGTAATATCCGGATTATATCAGTCTTTCCTGCGCGGAGAGCAAAGGTTGAAAGAAAATAAGATGAGAGAAGAAGGTGTAGCAAAACCCTTTTAGAACTTTCTTAATGTCCTCCTAGCTGTTTTCTTTTTTTTTTTCTAGTTTCATTTTCGCTAAAGTCCCGGAAAGTTGTGAGAAGCGGTTATTTGCACGTACTAGACGTATACGAAGTTGCCCTGTGCGTGCCGTTAGGCTGTGTGGCGTTGTCCGTTATTGCGTTATAGCGCAATAACGACGAGTGCCTCTTTGTTGTATGGTGGGCCTCAAAATGGCAATTGTTTCTGTCTATTTGCCGGAATACCTCCTGTCCACGGTGCACACCACGTAAGTGGAAATCCAGGATGAGGCGAGAAATACGGCACAGAGAAATACGGCAAAAGCACGAAGTCTCACAGCAACACGTGGCAGATGCTATAGATGAAAAAATCGGTCACCTCAGGTACATTATATGTGTTACGGGGGATACCTTGAGTGGCCAGTACTCGAGTGGTACGACGTCAAACTCACTGTACGTAAAGCCGGGGTATCGGTTGACGACATTAGGCCTCAAAGCGTAACGCTAGGCCTAACATCGGTCCTCAATGCATACATCGCATACATCGTAGCATCGCATACTCAATGAGGATGGTAGGACGGCGCATAACAACGTTCGCAGCCAACGGCAAGAGAACTGTGGATGGGTGTTTTAGTAACTCGGTCAATGGGATATTTGGTGCCACCGCAGGCTAAACGACGAGCGGCGCCCGATTTTCGGAGGTCGAAACATATAAAGCTACCACATTAAAAATCCGGTGACTGAAATGCTGATTTATTTCTTTAGCTGGGGACATAGATTACTGGCTGATCAAAAAACCCCAACGCATGCTGGGACTTTTACTTTCGGGTTTATCAGTTGCCTACCCGTTCAACAGAATTCACTGCTGACCGCGTTCATGTATTAGGTTTTCTTTTGACCCGCCGCGATGGCTCCGTGTCTAAGGCGTTGTGCTGCTGAGCACGAGGACGCTGGTTCAATTCCCGGCCGCGGCGGCCGCTTTTCTGATGGAGCGGGAAAGCAAAAACGCCAGTGTGTACGAGATGTCGGCGCACGTTAAAGATACCCAGGTGGTCAAAATTAATCCGGAGCCCTCCACTACAACGCGCCTCATCGCCTGCGTTGCGTCGGCGCGTTAAACCCCACAATAAATCAATCAATAGTTTTTCTTTTGCTTCCTGCCCACTGGTTTCAACAAAAATACTGGTTTTGGTGCACTGTCACACTCACCTGCATGGAGTTCGCCCTAATAATGGGGTCATTTCCGCACTTGCGTTCCGTTTCTGCCTTTTTTATCGACTCTAGTCTAGGTTTGTAACTGCATCCTGCGTTTGGATACTCTACTGTACAGGGAGACGCCAAACAAATACAAGTCAGTTAAACCTAACTCTCGCAAAGGCATAAATTAAGAAGTGATGCTTCTGCGGTTAACCTTACTTCTGCTATTGAGCGCCTAGGTTTGACTGCAGTGATCAATCCATTACAGCCCTTAGGAGTCATTACACCCGCTGGCAGTACCTTGTGTCATCTGTGGGATTAGAAAGAAATGACGCCATGCGTATTGACGGCCTCTGGTGGTTGATTTAAAGAGTAAAAGCACCTTCAAACTGCCATGACGTTGTTTTTGTTCATTCTGTCTGGTCGTGTCACTCGTGCACCACGGCCACCTGGTTTTAAATCTCCCGCCTGGAGCACACGCGAAAGTTAACGCCGGTTTCAAGCTGGTATAACGTCGCTTTCGAGCTCCACACTCGCGAGGCGCAAAGCGTGCTTAATAATGGCGCTACTTTCTCATTAAGCTTTCGAAACCACGACGATACAGCGACACCGTCCCTGTGCCATTCAGCTCGGGGCTATTGTGCTTGTGGGCCTGAAGGGCACAGCACACTAGGCCATTTATTGTCCCGGAGAGGCACTCCTTGCTGCGTTTTGTGCTAAACTCGTAATTGCTCTTGCATGACCCCTGCCCGCGCCGGTCGTTCACAGCCAAGAATGATGCAATCCCATGCATCACGTGTTAGCAAACCTAGGCAGGGGGCATGTGCCTGTGCATCTGTGGCAAACGCCCCAAGGCTCTTCGTTGGCTTTGTAGGCGCGTTTGTGTTGCCTCTAAAATAGTACCACGCCACTTCAAATTAAATTTGAAGCCCGTTCACTGGAACGATCAGGTGCCGGACCTTTGCTGCTGAGCAAGAGAAAGGAGGTTTTATTTCCTGGCTGCGAATGCTGTGTAGGCACCCTTCTTGGAAGCAAAGTACAAAAAAAAGACATGTGCCATCACACTCTGTGAAGGTGCGTGACCAGCGAAGCTTTTGAGAACGCCACACGGAGGGGACGCAGAATTAAGGCAAAAGGTATGAGAAAGTTTTATTTCTCTTGAGATTTGACGGCGGGAATCCCTAAGAGAGGCACATGCATACGCGCGCACACTTTTATTTTGACTCTACTGATTTCGAAAACGGTACGCTTTGATAGCTAATGTACTCAGAATGCATATCCCAGGAATTATACATGTAAATTAAAGTCCAAATTCTTTTGATATCAAAAATGGCGCCTATTGTTTTCAACAATGGCATATCCAAATGAAGACACGTAGAATTTTGTTGTTTAAGTTATGTCTTGAATGACGTGCGAGTTGTGGGTGACTGCGTGCTAATAGCACACACACAGGACGTTCGTTTTCCAACGCATCACGCTGCAGAGCGCCTGACGCTTCAAAGGCCCGTCACTTTTTATTCTAGGACATGCAAAATACATGGAACCCAATGAAAGCTTCGCTTCAAACGGCCATGCATGCGATGTTTCGTGTCGGCTTTGGGCTCCCATGTGGCCCCCATTCGTCCCAAGCTGTCCGTTGTATGCGGCGCAAGTCGTAGCGTACATCCAGCTTTGGTTCATCAGGCCCCTTCCCAGCTGATGGCATCGTAAATGGCGCTGCGCCCTTGCTCCGCGAATTATTAAAATGTTTTGCTTGTCGTGACCGCGAAGACACACCACGTGGTTCCGCTGACGTGGTAACCAGGCCGCGCAGGCCCAATGTGATATTGTATGCGGCTACATCGCTATCGCCGCCCACGGCTTCGCTCCGCAGCACATCGGTCTCGTCTCGCTAAAACTTATTACGGCGAAAGCCTTAGATGCGTCGCCAAAGCGAAAAGTGACCGTAGTTGTCGTCGACGTCAACACGCGTGGTGCCAAAATGGCCGCCGCTGTAAACGGAAAATAAAGTAAAACACTTCTGAGTTATTTTGGCATATGAACCCTGCTCGCCAGCGCAGCAGCCAATACGCTAACCCCAGGGCCAACCCGGCACCATGGCAGAAAGGAACAATCATTCGCCTGATGTGTGCTCTGTGGCAGGTGAACGGGACGATGCGTGAGCAGAACAGGTCACGTGGAGGAGAACTCTCGCTCTGGGGATGGCACTGCGTGAATTACGCCAAGTCTGCCCGTAAGGGTAATTCGCGTCACAAGACGAAGAAATTAAAACGAAGGAAAAGTCGCAAACACGATGCAGAAGTCAAGAATTCGTCGATAATCGCTGGATTTCGCCTTCGAAGCCCGTAAGCAGACTTCAGTGCCCGAGCAATTTCTTTGTAGAAGCCTTTTTTTTTGTTTTTCAACTAAAGCATAACTTTACTGTAACTTAACTTTAACTGTAACTTTAACTTTACTTAACTGTAACTTTACAGTAACACATAACTTTAAAGCATAAAATTACTGCCTGTTATCAATGCATGGTCATCTGCGGAGGACGTATGTTTACAGAAAACGGCTCTAACTGTTGTTTTACCGGAGCTATCAGGAAACAAACGATATGATAATAAGCCCCTGAGATGACTCTAAGATTATGCACAAGAGCGTCGCTGGTCATCCTTCTTCCCAAAGTAGAAGGGCACTGAATTTTTTCTTTACGGTCATCTTGAAACATTCAGTGCCGCCGGGCACGCTAAGACGAAGGAAGAATTACGAGGACGTCTAAACGCTCGTTACGGTGCAGTGAATGCGAATTGCAGTACTTGTTATCTAATTATCATCATTGTCATTTTCTGTTTTCTTCATTTTCCTCTTTTTTTCCTTTTCACAATCACTGAGGGCATCGTCAAATGGTCCTTGTTAGGTTGGGGCCTAAGGGTACACAGGTATAACGCTAACACTTGCTACGTGCGAGGCTACGTCAAACTCGACATACGTCGAGCTGCGAGCATCGCCGCTTGATGACGCCAGAGCTCAGAGCTTAACGTTAGCCGTAACATCAGCCTGGCATATACCCCCCCCCCTAGTGGTGTTCGCGCTTCATTTTTTGGGCAAAGCCGTACCGTCGCGGGTTTCAGTTGCTGCCGCAATGTGGCGCTGCTGACGTCAGGGCTATGTAGATAGAGAACTTCTATGGAGCATACTTGAGCGGGAGGGATTAGGCCAGGACTTTATGCAGCTGTTGCAGGGAATTTACAATGAAAGCGAGGTGCAAATTACCTGGGAGGACCAAACGTGCACGGAACCGGTAGTCACAAATAGAGGTTTAAAGGAGCCATGAAGACAAAACGCATGTTTGTGTTATTCGAAAGATTTCGTGCCTTATAGTGCCCCCAACGCTTGTCCGAATGCAAGCGATGCTTTATTCACTGAGAAATTCATTAATTAAAGTTAAAATTTTGATTTTCCCGCTAAATCGTGCTTTTTCGGGTTGCAATGATATCACACGGCCTTGTTTACCTTTAGTGAACCTAGATTGCGCGACCACACCGCGGCAAACCATTCTCTGCCTTTGGTTTGCTTGTGAACATATTTGTACCTGGCTTGTTTTGTTCATGGACACAATCGTTTCATGAAACATGGTGCTCGCTCGAAAAATACGGTCACGTATGACATAGTCGCTTGCGTCGATCGGCCAGTGTCGTCTGAAACAACCCCAAAGCCCCGCAGTCCTGTGCAGCTAAACCAAGCATAGTGCGCGCAGTACCAACAGCAGTATACGCATCGGTACTTCTATGTTTACGTGGGCTTTCGTAACTTTCACTGTTTGTCACACCATTCTTAGGGCTTTAAAAAGAATCTGCCCTAAATTCAAACGCAAATAGCTGTTCGGCAAGCTAATGAGCTCTGCCTAATTTGCGTTTGCTTTTGCCGTCCTCCGCCAATCGCAGAGCTGTCTGGTATGACATCATAGGTTCTGTTGCGAGAAATGAGCTCGTGGGTCTCATGGCCATTCCCTTTTTTTCCTAATTATGTAGCTTATTTGAGCGAAGTTTACGTTAAAAGTGGTGTCCGTATGATTCGAACGAGGCAATCTTTTGAATGAACCAAACTTGTGTTTCCTCTTCATGGCTCCTTTAAAGCAGGATTGTTCATCTGTCGCCATTGCTTTTCATGCTGTACATCGCAAGACTAGAAAGAAAGCTTGAAGGCAGTACAATAGGTTTCAATCTGTGTTATGGCCGCAAAGGACAGGAAGTGGAACAACGTATCCCATGACTGATATATGCAGATGACATAGTACTACTAGCAGATAGCAAACAGTGTCTGCAACAGCTCACAGATATATGCGGGGAAGAAGCCACTCAACTGGGGTTAGAGTTTAGCACAGCAAAGTCGGGAGTTCTGGTTTTTAATGAAGACGCCCGTAACAGTATTCGATCGTTCAACAAGCAGCAATACCGTGGGTAACGGAATGCAATTATCTGGGCATATGGATAGACGAAGGTCAGGCGTATCTAAAAACTCATGAGGATCATTTAAGAATGAAAGGCAAAAGAAACGCCTCTATCATGAAGCATAGAGCACTGTGGGGATATAACAGATACTAAGTAGTGAGAGGAATCTGAAAGGGAGTAACGGTACCAGCACTCACCTTTTCATGCGCAGTAGTGTGTGTCAAATCAGAGATTCAATCAGGGCTAGAAGCTAAATCAGAGGGCGGTAGGATTGTCATTAGGAGCACTCAGTAAAACAACAAATGAGGCAGTGCAAGGAGACATGAAATGGGTCTGCTTTGAAGTGGGAGAAGCACAGAGCAAAATATGTTTTGAAGAGCGACTTAGAAAATTGATGACCAGAGATGGGCGGCCAAAGTGTTACGGTTTCTTTGCATGAAAAGCGTGGACACACAGTGGAGGAAAAGAACCATAAGGCTCGGGACAAAGTATATGAAGCCTGGAAGTGCAGGGGAAACGACCAACGCAATAAAAAAGGAAGTGAAAGAATCAGAGACAATGACCTGGAAAAAGAGAATGGACGCGAAGAAGTTCTCAGATATCTACAGGATCGGAAAGGAGGAGATCACAAAGGAAAAATTCTTCGATAATGACTAAAGGGAGTGCATTGCTCTTTGAAGCCCGGGCGGGTTGCTTGCGGAAAAAAACGCGTATCCGCGAGCCGGTACAGGAAGAACTGTGCGCAGGCTGCGGCAGGGAGCCAGAAACCATGCGACATATTGTAACGGAGTGCAAACGTATCCGTCCAGTCCTTAGTGAGGAAGCCATCCAGCTTCCGGAAGCTTTTGGAAGCTGGAAACTGGAAGCTTGTTAACGGAAAAGTGAATTGGACAGCAGTAGAGGCTGGGGACTTACAGTAGCGTTACGACTAAGGCCGCTGTGCAGCGCCACGCCGTTAGAAAGGGAAATCCGCTATGCATCATCATCATCATCATCATCATCATCGGTACATACACGCATTGCATCGCCAAGCAAAGAAAGGACGTTTAGCGGAAAATTTTCTCGGGGTCCTATTGCTACTCATCAAATAAGTACGATCTAATTCCCGACGTAGGCCCCAGCGCATTCATTACGTCCCCCTTAAGTCAGCCATAGTCACCGAGCTGCGGTGGCGTAGGGGATGCGTATTCATATCGCATTCCGGAGGATCTGGGTTCGATTCCCATACAAACCGTAATTTACCAAATGTTCTTCTCAACTCAATTAAATACTTCTTTTCCTCGTTGCGCCACTGGCCATTTTATGTGCTGTCTCTCGTTTAAGCGGGAATTTCAAACTACCGAGAGTCAGCTAATGCGTTCGCGTTAAAACACCTGTGCGTACTACGCTAATTTTGCCATAGATGCATAATGGTTGTCATACGGATTTCGCCCTGCCCATTACTATAACACGTGCACACATATGTTACATTGATGATGTATGCTACTCGTACTCCGCCTTTATATCGTGCATTTGGGAATGCTGCGCACGTTGTGGGCTCGTGGGCTCACCGTCTGCACCACAGTGGTTAGAGAACGTTTCTCGCACGCAAAACAAGTGTATAGCAGACCACACGCAGACCGCATGCAGGAACAAAGAACATGGCCGTTTGCTTGTTCCTGTGGGTGGTTTTGTGCTGGTTTAAAACAAGCAGGAGCATGCATCCGATAAAGGACAGAAATAACCTCTGGAGATAGAGACAGACTTTTTTTTTTTCATTGGGAACGAGGTTCCCGTGCGGGAGCCGAAACTTCTTTTAAGTTTTTCTTTTTTTTCTTTTTCGTTACTTGGTCGGTGCCCTCTTTCTCTCTCAAATGTACCCTCCCGACCAGACGGTTGTCCGTCAAACCCTTGACTTCAACCTCTGGGTGTGCTGGTGTTTTTCCGCTTAATCCACCATGTAATGCTGAACTGTTCGCTTGAACAATTCGATGACGAATTGAATTGCTCCTTCTCGTTGTGAACGCTCCTTCTCGACGCGGGGGGTTCCCACCACGGCTCACTTAAACTGTAGAGGCGGCTGCGATTTTGTGCCACATCAAGAAGTAACCAGGAAGAAAGAAAACACTGATGCTGTCATCCATCATGTTGTCATAAATTCTATTACAATAATACACTATGATGATGGACTCCCCATGTCCACATTTTTCAATAAGGTAAAATTAATTTTACTCAGCAATACGGAAAAAAAATTGGGAAGAAGCTGGATTCTCCAATTTCGTTTAAACTTTTTTCGCGGACAGAACGTAGATTTTGCTTCGGTTTGTCGACAAATAAATTTATGGTTCTGAGACATCCGTGACAGAATATGTGAGCATTAGATGGGGTGGTGTATCAAAACCGTAATCGGAAACAATGACTGGAATGAGAGAAAAAATGTACGGCAAATTGCTACGCACTCGTGTTGCATACGAGAAACGTTCTTTAACCGGGGTGTTTCCGCTTGCGTCGCTCATCGCCGGGTAACTTAGCACTTCCCATGTTTAAACTTACTAACTCAATGAAGCGCACTACCCATTACCGGTTTTTGAACCCCGGCGTTCTTCACGAACGTTTTATTACATTACCCAAGTTATCCCATCGCCATCACCTACTTCCCCATTCATTCTATACCCTATCCTTTCTGCCGTGTTCTTTAGAACCCCTTACTCTCTTGTCTTCCTTCCCTCTTTTCTTTCCTCTTATCGTTATTAGTGTTCCTTTATTTCTCCATTTCTCCATTTAACATCCATTTATTTCTCCATTTAACATCCGAGGTCCACGTTCGCACCTGAGAGAAACAAATTCCCTGTGCTGTTGGTTTTGTTCTCGAGTACACTAAAGACACATATTAATAAAATGAGTTAACTAATCGACGTCGCGGCCTCATTTCTCCTTGCCTCCATCTATCAATCACATCCTCTCCTCGTATCCGCCTCGTCATCTTGGCGTGCCTCTCACAGATCGGCGAATAAGCGGCCGGTCCTGCCCTTCCCCACCTGCCTAGCTGCTCGCCAGGCTTAAATTCTTTGACGTAAGACGTCCTTACGCTGCTTCTCCGGCTTTCGTCTGCCGTGCCGTGCCGTGCCGTGCCGTGCCGCCGATTCTGCAACTTCCCTTTAGCGTACGAAGGCTGGAGGGCGCTGGCCGCGCTCTCTGCACAATGATTAGCAGGCCGCCTCCAGTGGTGAGAGAGGAGGAAAGCCCCAATCGCAGCGCAAGCCACGTCCATGTGCGTGTAGACCCGGCAGGGGAGCAAGTGGCGTCAGCAGTTTAGTTGGTAGAAACACTCTTGCAGTGCGCCGCTGGTTCGACGGTGCTGACGCTGCGAATCTCCGTCGTTTAATAAACCCGGAAGAAGGCGAATGCACGACTGTTTCTTACGCTCAAATAGAGGCTAGGAGGGGGAGGCACAGCATGGCACAAAATATTTCACGGCGTTTTCAGAGACATTCTGGAGTTGGTACTACGATTGACGGTAACTTAGAGGAGTATTGCCAGGCACGGCAAAACATTGAAAGGCAGGAAATTTGGCCCGCCACACTCATGACTATCGAATCTGATACTGGGGTCGACTGTCTTTATTTTGGCGCAAAAGAAAAATGTCGGCACGAAGGGTTCAGCGAGTAGCGCTGCTAATTGCAAACGTTTAACCTAGGCAACGCCGTGGCATAGCAATGAGTCAATTGTGGGGCTCCACGTTTCGGGAGCACGAAGTCTTGAACAGCTAGCATAGGCTAGGAACCTTTTCGGGTCAATACTGATGACCAAAAGTCCGAACGAAAGGGGAGTGCAGCCCGCCGAGCGTCCGTCGAATTACGGCACTGCGTTTCCGCAGTAGAAGCAACGGGTGTCGTGGCTGGGCTAGTAATCTCGGCCCCGCCGCTGCTCGTCCACTTGAGTCTCGACTCTCACGCATTTGCGCCTGTTTGTCTCGCCCAGGAGGAAGGCGCGGACCCGCGGCGGACCAGAGGAGAGCGAGCGGCAACTCCCGGAGAGGGACGGCGGCGACAGACCGGTGAGGCGTCTCCGGAGAAGGCGCCTAGGAGGACCTGCGGGCAGACCTCTGCAGCCGGCGGCGGCGGCGCACGAAGACGACGACGACCAGCGAGCAGCGGCCCCCGCCCGGCGGGCGGCCGCCATGCCCGTGAAGAGCGGCGGAGCGGCGTGCCCTAGCCGCCCGGGGCAGCGAAGAAGGTGCGAGGAGTTGGCCGAGGCCGCGCGGCCATGAGCAACGGCGCGGCCAACCTGAGCTGGCTGGACGGCGGCGTGGCGGCGCTGAACGCAACGCTCGAAGGCAATGCGACGTACCTGGACGAACCGGGGACGGGGAACGACTCGTGGGACGGCTCCCCGTACCCGAGCCGTTACTCGAAGCTGAGCTTCGTGGTGACCGCCTTCGTGGTCACGTGCATCATGGTGCTCATCGTGGTGGGCAACATGCTGGTGTGCATCGCCATCGCCACCGAGAAGACGCTGAAGACCATCCAGAACTGGTTCATCGCCTCTCTGGCCGTGTCGGACTTCCTGATCGGGCTCATCATCATGCCCTTCTCGCTCGCCAAGGAGCTGATGGGCTACTGGATCTTCGGCGCGCTCTGGTGCGACGTGCACGCGGCGCTGGACGTGCTCATCTGCACTGCGTCCATCAACAACCTGTGCCTGATCAGCCTGGACCGCTACTGGTCCGTGACGCACGCCGTCGAGTACCTCAAGAAGCGCACCGCCTCCCGCGCCATGGCCATGATCTGCTTCGTGTGGCTCCTCTCGGCGCTCATCTCGCTGCCTCCGCTCGTCGGCTGGAAGAAGTCCCAGCAGACCTCCGAATACCCGCAGTGCTCCGTCTCGGAGGACGTGGGCTACGTGCTCTACTCGGCCATGGGCTCCTTCTACGTTCCCGCGGTCGTCATGGTGTTTGTGTACATCCGGATATTCCTGGCGGCCCGGTCGCGCGCGCGGCGGCACGTCAAAAAGCAGGCCCGGCACGTCCCCGAGCTCACCAACGATCCGGCGCGCGACAAGTCGACCACCACCACGACCACAACGTGCACCAGCTTCAGCAACCCGAGCCCGCCGGACTCCTCGGCGGCGCACAAGATGAACGGCGGCGGCGGCGGCGCGACGACGACGCAGCGCAGGGTCCTCTTCCCCAGCGCCGCGCCCCAGATCATCATCGAGACGCCGGAAGAGCCCAGCTCTGCCCCGCCATCGCCGCTACTTCCCCGCCGCCAGGAGGGCCTCGGGCTCAGGGCCCCGGACGTCGGCCCTTCCGGGCACGACGAGTCCGAGGCGGCGCCTCTGCAGGGCTGCTCGCACGATGCGCCAGGCTTGCTGAGCGCGCCGCATGCGCGGGTCGCGCGATCCCCTTACGGCTCCACGCTGTCGCTCAACGATCGCGACGAGGACAGCGAGCTGTGCGAGTCTTCCAACGCGGCCGGGGGCGAGTCGTCGGGTGGCAGCGGCGGCGGCGCGGCCAACAAGCGCGGCGCCTGCGACTCTCGACCCAGCACCTCCAAGAGGCGGCCCGCGCCCCCGCAGGGCCTCCCGTGCGCCGCGGTGCGCCACAGCCCGGCCGACCCCGACCGCCACAAGCGCAAGCTGGCCAAAGCCCGCGAACGCCGTGCCACAATGATCCTGGGCCTGATCATGGCCGCCTTCATCCTTGCCTGGCTGCCCTTCTTCGTGATGTACGTGCTGGGCGCCCTGTGCAAGTCGTGCAAGATGACCGAGGCGGTGTTCGCGGTCGCCTTCTGGCTCGGCTACTGCAACTCGGCCGTCAACCCCATCATCTACACCATCTTCAACCGGGACTTCCGCAAGGCCTTCCGTAAAATCCTCTTCAAGTGATCCTGCGCCGCCGCCGCCGCCATCAGGCCCGGCACCGTCTTCCAGGGCGCCGCCTGGGCGTCGTCGTCCGCAGCCGCCGCGGCGCAGCGTCGCCCGTCGAAGGATCCCCGCCGCTGTTGTCGATCACCCCGCTAGCCTCGCGAGGAGGCTCTCCCCCACGGACCGAGGGAAGGCGCTCAGACCGCCTTCCGCGCGCGCCCAGGGACCTGTCCGTCGGTGGCCTGTGCGTCTCGCGTCTCGACAGTGCCACGACTGCAGTGTCCGCGGCTCCCCCTCGCCGCCCTGCTGCTGTTCTTGTGCTGTGCCCGAGCTGCGCATGCGTGCCACGACCGCACACGACTGTGTATACCTGTTTGTTAACTGTACCGTTTTAGAGAGCACCGCCGCGCGCTGTGCGCACTGAGAAACCCCGCACACTCCACGGACCACCCCCGCCGCCGTATTGTCTATACCCGGGTCATGGTGGCCCCCAAGGGCGGGGCAAGCTCCAGAACTGACCGAGGGATATGTATAATGGGGCTTAGTGCGCGATTTCGATGCCCGCTGTTTTTACTTACAGTACTCCGTTGTTCTTCTTTCTTAATGCCTCGCTACGCACACGCACACACACGATACACTCAGAAACGAAATAAACACACGATTTAGAGGTTCTCGCCAGGGTCTTCGATGAGGTGCACTCGGCCATTTAAGACAAGCTGCTGTAGTTCCGGGGCGGATGGTCTGCTCGCTTAATAACGGGGCAGTACGTTCGTTTCTCTTTTCGTTTCGCGTACGCCATCTGTCAGAAACAGGGTAGGAAGGCCGACGTCTCGTATCAGGGTCATTTTGCCAACTCTCACAACCTTCGACCGGGATGTTAGCAGTGCTGTGACAAGTACCAAACTTACGCGGGTGAAAGACAGCAGTCGCAACAAGCACTGCAAACGGTCCACACGTCATAACACTGTCTCGCTGGGTTAGCTTAGTTTGACGCCTTCTGTGCTTGTTCTTCGCCAGCCCGCGGGCGTTTAAACACGACTTTAGGGTCCGTCCTCGCTGGTGACGCGGCAGCCGAAGACGAAGTGTTTTCTGGCCGTGTGGTAGCACTGTCTTGGCACACGTCATCAAAAGTCCGCACACATGTCATCCAATGTGTCGCGCTCAGAGCGCATGTTGTCAAACGTCAGCATACACGTCATCAATCACGGGCAAATATGTCATCAAACGCGTCGTGAACGCCTTCCGTGATGAAGCGCGAGCAGCTGCATCGAATTGGGTCCATTCAGTTAAATCACGTCCGTTCCGTTTTACGTCACTTCTCAATTATTTCTACTCCTTCCCAGCTTAGTTAACGGAGAAAACAGTGTAAAAAAATTTAAAAATCCATTAAACCACTTTGAATCCACGAGGCCAGTTTCTGCAAGAAGCCGGTTGCACTTGGAGACAGCCACAAAGGAAACAGTGGCAGTCTGCTGGCGCGCTTATGGGCAGACACCACGCATAGAAATACCGAACCACACACGCACAAACCAACAGACAGAGGAACATCAATGAATGAGTGATCAATGTTTTTGTCTGCAAATATACATTTATTTATCATATAGCCATCGCTTTGTACATAATGTGGTTTCTGTTGCAGTTATTGTCGGTGTTTACGTACACATGGTTGTAGGGGAGAAAAAAAAAGGGAGAGAGAGAGTTTCCGCTGGGCGCCAACCGCAGATATATGTATACCTTTGAAACGGCGTCACCACATAAGTTTGCCTGTATTTGTCGTCACCAGCAACGCTTCATCGACTTTCGAAGCACACGTACACGCACACAATCGCGTACAAAGAGACGTGCACTTGTTTTTCACCCCGTCTGCATATCCCCCTTGCTTTCCTCCGTGTTTTTATTCCCGTTTCTCAAGCCGGCAGAGACTACACGCGCGCGTCGAAGAGTGATAAACAAAAAACAAAAACAAATGCTCGTTCACCCATGCAACTGTGCAGCTTTCCCCTCATTCAAAACAGCAAATTATTTGTTCTTCGACTCGGTATCGTCAAACATCTCTTTGCTTTTCTAGCGTCATTTTATTCCCGAAAGCTACCCCTATAGAGTGCGAATGGGAATTTTGGGTCTCTGTTGCTGAGTTTCATAAACTGATCTTACAGGGAAAAGTTTTTGCGCCACATTGCATTTCCTTTTTTTTACTGCTCCTTCAACTTTGCTCAGATTTGGCTTTCATGGGAATGCAGTATCGCAAGTCACACGAAACTTTTTTTTTCGTTACCATAGCAACGTATAACTTCTCCGAGTAAAACAACCGGGTTTCTAATTCGCATTTTATGCGCTTGAACTTGTTTCGTCCGCTCTGTCGCACTTGATGCTTGGTTGGAGGCAGGGAATGTTATCAGTAATCACACCGGTTTCAACTGAGGCGTTAGCGTTAGAATTTCCTTTCGTTGTAAGTTTCGACGTTTCGTCAAGCGGAAACAAGGTTTGCCGTCTACACGCTCAAAGTAATTAAGAGTCACAAAATATGCAATGTTACGCGCCTGGCTCGCCAATGACCATGAGAAAAAAATGATAGAAAACCTCTGGCTTGGCGTGGGTTTTTCGGTCTTGCCCGGCTTTCGGCTACCTTACTGCTACCATGAATGATACTACCATGTATGCTCAGGTGTAGGCTGGTACAATACATAGGTCAACTGCTGGAGACCCGAATTCGTCGAAAGCTAAAGGAAACTATTTGCTAAACGAGAATTCTGGTGAAGTGGCAATGCCCGAGCCGCGGCCTTCGGATAAAAATCATCTTCAAGCTAAAAGAAGTTCACCTGCGTTAGAATAAATGGGCTAATTGCCCAGTCCTTAATGTTCAGCGACATTTCAACTTTTATTCAAAGGTTGCGCTTTAGAGGTACCCCTACCGACACGTGGCTGGGGTTGATTCCGTTGCCCTGAGGTCCACAGAGCCGGAAAAGCTCACGTGAAGAGAACATGCCAGGACAAGTTATCGCGTTTCATTTTTGTTTTATTTTTTAATAAGCAATATAGCCCTATTCTTGCGAACTAATTTTTTTATTACTGCGCACGTTCTGCGGCCAGCCTTATCATTTTCATGCTGTCGGCCGAGGCCTCAATGTCAAATACTGACTTGTCAGCTGATTGCATTCTCAGAGCACCAGAATCAACAGCGTACACCAGCTCAGTTCAGCACTTTCGCATCTTACAGCAACGCTTGCACGGTGATACAAAATTAAATTAGCTTACTTATGGAATCAACGTGTATACGGCTCGAATCGGGTGGGTGCGACCCTTCTGCTCACGGTCCCCTCTCCCGTCTCCGTGGCACCGGGAGCACACCCGTGTGGCTTGTGGCGCTAAGACTGGCGCAGGCTGCACCTGCAAGAGGGACATAGCCGCAACGTCTCAAGTTCATAAACAAACTACAATCGATAACATCACTCCTGACCTTAGTTGCCGTTTTACGAGAAATCTTGAGTCAGTTAACCATGTTCGCGCCTCGCTATTCGTCGGTGCGCCATCTTCGTTGCGCGTCGACGGCCTCGCCGAAGCTGAATTGTCAGCCTTGAGTCAGCCAGATTTTGTTTCATTTCTTTCTTCTTCCCCTCTTTTTTTTTAATTCTTGGGTCAGAACTTGGCTGAAGTAGTTTGATCCCGTTCATGTGTATTCAATATTCATTCCGCTCTCTTCCGGCTGAAAGGGCGCTCAAAAGCGCTGACGTGTGGCTTCTGCAACCATGGGAGATGGAAAAATCTGGGTAAAAGATAACCCCTACAATAGAACATTGCGCCAAAAATGTAGAAATCGGTCTTGTCCGTCTTATTCTCACTCCTCCTCTCTACTTCTCCTTCGCGCATAAGGTAAAATTTTATCAGCTTTAACGCCATTGCACAATGAAGGTCGCATACCATTCAGCTATACAGACAGATGCTATGTATATGTTGCATATAATATTCCTGAGTATGTTCGATTCGAACGTACACAGCAACAGTTTTTATCTTAAGTGCATTTCCTCTCCTTATAAGAAGGCCACCTGGAACACCGCAGTACATAACTTACGTTAGCGGCTAATTGGAGATACAAGCAATATGGAAATGATTCAATTATGAGAATCGGCACCCTGCGCTAACGATGCTTGCAGGAAACTTTTACGAAAGTGCACCTTCGATGCGTCTAAAAATCGTGCCCTTTTTATCCCCCCCTTTTTGAGGAATTCCCCGCAAACACATCACGACGTAGGTTACGCCATACTGATCAGCGGTATCTGATTAGCGCACACGATAAGGCCGCGACTTGGTCTAGCAAAACGCCAGACGCAGCGTCAAGGCATATTATACCTAGGCTCTCCTTGACAAACGACTTGCGTCGTTAGCGCAGGAAACATGCAAACCGGTGCCGACCTCAGCACGCGGGGCGAACCATCAGCGTCTGTTTCGAGCGTATAGCGAAATGAATTTACCAGAGGGAGAGGAAGAGGAGAAATGGAAAGGGGAGTAGGTGCAGGAATGCCAAGGGGCAGGCAAGAAGTGTTTTAAAGTTAGTTTCTTTTTTTTTTTTTTTTTTTTTGTGGACCGATTTGAACTGGGATCCTGCACGTTCAGCGGAATTACTATTCCGGAAACTCGGAATTACGGAGGACCGAACTCGTTGCAATTGATTTAAAAATATGTCTATTTCAGCCCCCATACTTCTTTATTTCTTCTTACGATTTTTGCGACGCTTATCGATGGCTTACCCGATCGTCAGCAAGGCGCCAGAAATCGAAAGGAGGTTGTCTTGAGCGGCACGAGGCAGGCAGGGTAGTTCTTGCGAGTGTCTAGTTTTGACATGTAGCAAAAGCAAAGTATTAATTTGTTGCTGTCGGCTGACCGGACGTTGACTGCGTGATTTCGCCCAGTGACGGCAGAGACTTGCGTTCGGCTTAACGAAGTTGGCGACGACGGTTTCGTTTGATTCAACGCCCTCAGAGTGCAGGAATTCAAACCTACCGTCATCTATAACACGAATGACTGATTTTGTTCGTTGTTGGCGCTAAAAATTGCGGATTTAGGCGGTTCTGTGAGCGCATCGTGGTTTCAAGTCACGTAACACATCTCCAACCATTTTTCCTCTCCCTTGAATTCTGCCAACTCAGAGTAAGAAAGCGCAGATATACCCCACTTGTAAATATCCTTGCAAGATTCTTTGACTAACGACTAAAAATTGTAGAAATTGCACATGTGCACTGTGTTTTAGGTTCGAGGAAGGCATACGTCATTGCAAAGCATTTCACGGCTGAATGTAAAAGAGCTCATAAGCGGCCCGCATCTCTCATTTAGCTCTGGTGACAAAAGAGACATACAACACGGTTGCCGTTTATCCGGTACCAACACTGTTACCCCGTAGCGCAGTGGATAGGCTACCGCGCAGAGCACACGGTAAACGGCGCTTGAAAGGCCCCGTCGGCTTCTCGTTTTGTACCTTGTTCCATCTTTTCGTTAGAACAAGATAGTTGAAATCTTTTTTTTATTATTTAAAACGAAAGTATTGGAAAAAGATAGTTGGTTTTCCCTTTCCTAACAACGCCTTGTCTTCTTCTTTTTCCGCAACTCGTACGCAGGATATCTGTTGTACGCAACACCGGTAGAACCCGAACCTGTTTTTGCCTTCATGAGCCGAAGCTGCTTGCTTTCGCAATGGGTGAACCGAGCAATATATGCACTGAAGAATGCGGCGACCTTTTCTGTCGCCCCTTTTCATCGCTCTCCTATCCAGGGTGTTTTGTGCCTAAGACAGAAGCTACACATTGGAACGAGACGAAAGGACCCCGCCGCACACGACCTACTCTACATACACCATAAGTCACACAGAAATTCCAGCGCATTACAGCCCAGCCCGGTGCCAAACTCCTCTGTTAATCTACCCTGCCCTAGGGTATAACCTCAGTTGCAAACAGGTTTGCCGTATTACCTGATAGTACTGGTTAGCACTAACGCGCAGGACTACAGACGATAAAGCTGTGAGTTACAGGCGGTCCCTATTCCGGGTCTCAAAAGTAATCTTTCGAACATTAGAAGTTTTATATATTTCCGAGACGGCCTGCGAAAATTTGATTGCAAGTGAGTTGCGTCTGCATGTGCCTGAAGAAAAAAAAAAGAATTCCGAAAATTGAACTACATATGTCAAAGTAAGCTATCAGACGCCTTTACATCAGCCTACGTGTGCAGCAAATGCCTCATTCGAGTTTTTTGTTGTCACGGATTGAAGGGTCTCCGACATTTGCCACGCATGCATGACGAAGACGCCTCCGCTTAAATGCTTGCAAAGATGGTGGGAGCTCAAAAATTCACGCTGTTTCTATTTCTTCGTAATTAGTGCAACCGTTGAACACTTTGACAACTAAAAAAAGTGTTACTCCTGGCAGTAAAAGTTCCGCAGTAAATGAATACAAAACGCAGATTCGTGGAAGGCATTACTAGAACTTCGGTTTCTTTCTGGTTGCCCGCTTTCAATATAGTGCCAGGGTTATGCCCATCGATTTTAAACATTGATATAACCCGATAATGAGGGTCTGGCCTATTGTGTAGTAAAAAAATTGGTTGCTTTTAAAACTGCTGAGAAGTGCACAACATTACTACCGGTAGCAATAACATCTCTATTGGCATATGCCGACAACGTTCTTGACCTTACGAAGTCACTTTCTTTAACAGGTTAGGCTAGAAAACCGAAACCCACGCAGTGCGGTCGATCATATATTAGAACCATAATTAAGTGCAAATTATATTAGGGGAAGCGAATCCCCCGGTCTTGCGCTTCTTTGTCAGGTACAACATTCACGTTCGAAGATTTAATTTGTTCTTGAAAAGAAACAAAGCACCCGTTTTAGTTTCTCACAATAACTAAGTCCACGTTTGGTGGGAAAGGACAAAATAGAAAGAATAGAATAACCACCGCGCATACTCGACAGCGTTGCAGTTGTTGCAGCAACATCCCATCCCGCTAGAGGAAGGATTCAAACAAGTTGAACTTTGCGGTGAACTCAAAGAGCAATGAAAAAAAAACACTTTGCCTAACGTGAACCACTTGCCTAACACTTATATGGAAGCCGAGTTCGGAAACCGGAAACGTGCACTCGACGATTCGCAAAAGATCGAATTACTCCCACTCAAAATAAACGTAAACCTACGTTTGCTTTTTTTTTTTTTTTTCATGGCGTTGCTGAAACGGGCGCACAACAGATTCATAAAGTGTACAGCCATGTGTTGACGGCGCCAGTGACAGAAGAATCATAGTGGGATAAAGTTATTGTCGGCAACACTGCCAAAGCCAGAAAGCCTAAAACAAAGCAAAAAAGTTCTAGAAATAAATGCGTTCACAGGGGCTGCTAGTGAGAACTGCCCGGAACGAAAACGGCACCAAATTTCGATTTACCAACAAGCAAAGTAAATACTTTAATTCGCGTTACTACACTGATGCTATTTTATTCCTTTGTCCCTCCCAAAAAGCAGTATCAAAAAACCTTAGGAGTATTTCGTTCAGCTAGGCCGTGAAATTTAATTGCGTGTGTTAAAATGAAGTCCGGCGACCGCTTTTCTGATGAAGGCGAAAAGCAAAAACGCCCGTGTGTACGAGATGTGGGCGCACGTTAGATTCCCAGGTGGTCAAAATTAATCCGGAGCCCTCCACTACGGCGCGCCTCATCGCCTGCGTTGCGTCGGTGCGTTAAACCCTAAAAGCAATCAAATTAAAAGGAAGTCGGTTGCCCCCTGATATATGCACCAGGCGGACCCCGTATTCAATGGTATTTGGGAGTAAAAGAAGCTCGAGCTCGTTAAAATAAGCTTTAAACTGCTTTAAGGGGCGGCCGTAAACACTGGAAAAACTGCGTGGTAAAAAGATTCACAGCGGTCGGAGTGATTTCGCGAGCCAATTAAAAAAAAACTGAGGCACACTCGCAAATATTTATTACTTTTAGCAAAGCCGTTTTAACGACAGCGGTCGACGGTAATTAGATAAACTTAGCTCAGATTGCTTCCGCCGTGCTCGTAAAGCGTTTATTGCTGTATTTAGCTGTTCGCTTTACTTGCACCGAGTACTCCACGTTACTTGGCGACAAGCGCAAAATTGGAGCAGTAAAGAAGGCGAAATTCGCAAAGAAAAAAATGCCGATGCATCCGTGTGCTTAGCAAGTGTGCTTAGCAAGCGAGAAAGAAGGGAGCGATAGACAGCTCGGTACGTCAAAATTTTAAGCAGCATCCTTCATGGAACGTTAGGCTTTTAAGGGCGGTTTGTTTTGTTGGTTTTGTTTTTCACGTTTTCAACTATCGCGCATTTGCGGTTATCACCGCTGAAAGTACTTCTTTTGAATTCGCTTTGATTCCTACCCTTCTTCCCTATCTGAGCCCCACATAGCCGGGCACAGCAGCACCAAAGACTACATCACCTCGCACGCCTCAGCATTTCCTCGACGGCACGGCAGAGCACGAACACAGTCACACACACGCCACATCACACACCCTCCCAAACGCACGCCACGCTCTTCCTTGATTTCAACGACCTGTGCATTTATCCAGCGCAGCGTTGACTAGTTAACCGACAAGATGTCGCAACGCAAGCGCATCGCTCGCACAGCGCTCCTAGTCGCTTTCTTCAAACATAAGCGAAATATCAAACATTTTATTTCTTTTGCCATAAAATTGTGATATCTCTAGTCTTTGTTTATTTGCTTCACGAAGGGAGATGTACTGGCAGGTGCCATTCGCGAAGTATTGCATTCCGTGAGACTGAGATCGTGTGACGCTGCTACACGACAGTGGCTTAGAGGACAGCGTGTAGTAGCCTATATGAAAGAAGACATAAGCTGCTCCGAAGAAATGCACACTATTTGACGGGTGATTCCTAATATGCTGAGCAGGATGTGAGAAAAAGGAGAAGCTTCCCTTGTAATTGTTGTAACTGATGTGTGGTCAACACGCTTGTTAACCACTCTTAACGCTTTTGTTAATAGCTGGTTGCGCTTCTGTTCGGCACACCCGAAAGGTGCAGATGAAACTCTTCAAGCCAATGTAAGTAACTGAAACGGTCACCTTAAGCAGCAGATATAGTGATAGAGCATTCGCCCTCTCTAAATTGCTTTACGGAATTGCAGCGTAAGGTGTACATAAGATACACGAACTGTTTTGCAGGCAAGTCAACCACTATGCAAATACGTGTGGATTCGTAGACTTTTAACGACCACTCCGTCAATCAGATTTCGCAACAATCCCCGCACGTGTCCACGTGGCCCGTTCACGTCGCTGCATTTATTTCGGTTAGAGTGAGCGGCAAGGTTTATTCTGAGAATGAGATAAGATCATTGAGCTAGGTCGTGCACACTGGGGTTCAAATGGTGCGACAAAGACCAAAACACGCAGAGAAGAAACACACAGGGTCTGCATTTTTATTATTTGTCCGTGTGTTTATTTCTTTGTCGCGCCAGTTGAACGTGTCCCATTGAGGCGTAGGTTTGCATTTGTGCTGCGTGTAGATAACGAACCGAAAAGGAGAATAAAAGGAGAATGTAATCCTGAACTCTGTCTCCAGTATGAACCGATTTAGACGTGACTCGACCAGAGCTATGCAGAGATTCGGTCCCTGGGTTTCCGTCGTCGACTAGATGCACCGCCTAGCAAGGAGTTCGCACACGTTAGGTAAAAGAAGCCATGCCTTTGCAGCCCTCTGGTTGATATAGCTGATGGATAAACGTAATGTAAGCGGAGGCTAGACTACGTTTCGAACAAAATCAGACAAGCGCACGCCCACAAAAAATACAGCGGCGTGAAAGATACTGGTATTAGGTATTTTCTCGCTTCATTCAACATGATGCCCTTTCAACGGATGCTGGGCATGTTTACACGCAATGCAAAAACAATGACTGCCCCTCATTTTCGTCTACTGTATTCATCGAGTGAACTTGTTTAGCTTTTTGCTGTCCTGCTTGTCCCCATCTCGGATTTCCGGGCATGGTTGACGATCAACGACAGTTAAGCAGATATATTCCGGTCAGCCTGCGCAACCTAGCTGGTATGTTCACACATATATTTCTTGCTTTCTATTTTTGTAGTTACAGCAGTCAGTGGGACATTTTGCGGGCTCCCTGCCATTCGCCGTGTGCGCCAAAAACAAGCACTGTAAGGTCTGTAAAGCGTGCTTCATTGTAAGCACTTGCGCAACGAAAGAAAGCCGACTTTAGGAAGTTGGACAGGGAAAAGCAAAAGGAAATCATATTAGAATATGCCAACACTAAAACGGGTAGTGTTTTTGTAAAAACAGCAGTCCGACAGCACATACCTCCTTACGGAACTGGCCGGTGAAGTAAATATAATTCCAAGTGTAGTGCCATAAAAGCGTTTCAATACAAAGTCCTGCAGCCTCGCACGGAAAGTCCTGCAGCCTCGTACAAAATGAACAATGTTATGAGATGGTATGTGGCTGCGTGCGTCAAGCGACATAGCTCCAGTTATCACTGAAGTTCTCATTTTCTACTCAATAATAAACGCATAGAACATATCGCGATTTTTAGCGCTGATTAATTCGAATAAACCCAGGCAACTATGTGCAGGTTTTGAACTTTTTATCAGCATTTGCGCACTCCGCAGCGTGGGCGTGCCTGTTGCACGTGCGCAAAAGAAGTCAGACGTTTACTTTCACAGTGTTTCGTTAACTACATTCAGGAGCTCGAAATCTTGCTTCTCGTACAGGAAGGGCGACATCGGAGCGCTGTGCGAGAGGAACTGCTGTCTGACCTAGACACCATTGGCTGTGCTGACCTTTGGGCGATTATAAATGACGAAGTAAACTGATAGCGACGCAATTTTTCAAGAACCCAGGCCGCACTAGTTTCAAACATTGTTTTCTTCGTTCTTTCACTTCTCCCGCTGTACCTAATTTCATTCCGTAAGCGCTACATCTTACGACAACTAGCAGCCATCCCGTGGTCAGTCTTTCGTTCCTTAATTACCTCCTCCTCTGAAATGGCGAGACACACTCTCACCCCCGGGTACACCACGACGACAACACCTAGGTAGCACGGAAACACCAACACCACAACACTGTCTCTCAATGGTGCTGTAAAACCCGCGATGAAGGGAGGACGCCTTGCACTGCAGTGAACGTGTGGCGCTCCCGTACCCTCGGTGTTGTTCCCTGACAAGATGGCTTCTCACGGAGGGCAGACGAACTTTACGTGCGTGTGTATATGTTTAAAGGAAGAGTGAAAGTGGAAAGGTAAGCAAAGGCAGGAAGAATAGACATGACCGTCGGGGTGACATCTTTATCAGTGTTACGTCTCAGTGTTGTTGTCCTTATCGCTTTCATCGCTGTTGCTGCCTGATAACGGAAATGTTTTCTCGTGACCGTCACTGACTTGTCCGCCGCGCGTTACGGTGATTGGGCCAGTGTCTAGGTGAATATCTGCATGAGTTGTAGGGATTTGCGTCTTCCTTCTATTTCCTGTTCGCTCGTTTGGTGATCGGGGTGAGGGCTCTTGGCATCAACGCCCTGTTCCGCGCGAATAGCGCGTGGATCAGTTGCTTACACGTCTAAGCTGCATTCATTAACGCTTCTTTGAAACACGTTTGTCCAGCACCGTTCCACCTGCAACAATTAATGCAGAATTGGAGCTGAACCTCTATAACATTCGAAATCAAAACCTATTTTTCTTCCTATGTCACAGTCAAGACAATGGTATTGAAAGGGGTTGGGAGTAAGTGCAACGGCCGCTCTGCATCAACATTTGAAATCAAACTTATGACCTCTGAGGGAAAACGTGCCCTCGGTTGGTCTCTTTTTTTGTGTGTGTGGTACATAAATGTATGCATTAAGCGCTCTAAGCTCGCATTTGTCCACCGGGCAAACAGGTTGGGCGACTTTTGCAAGGAATATCTCGCTGCGTCTACAAAATTGGTTTCAGTCCCAGCCTTGCATGAAACTATGCTGCTTAAATAATTAAAAGCGCGTACAATATTCCAAAGCACCGTTGCTGATTCCAGTAACATACGGTCTTCCACTCTTCCTCTTTGGTTTGGCGTAGGTTGGAGAATGGGTGAAGACACAAGAGAAACAACATTAAGTAAGTTAAAATGGCGAGGTACTGCTTGACCAGGGCGCCATTGTGGCCTTTTGAGATTGGCTTGAACGGACAGTACGAAGATAAACGAACTGAGGCGTAGTAGATTATATAACGAATCTCCAAGATGGACCTCCATGATCGTTCTTAGGCAAGCATAAGAGCCCTCCTGCGTTTCCCGAACTTTCTTTCACAATGTAGGGTAACGTTATTCCGTATCACCGGCGGAGCCAGGGTACACCATGTTCTGCTCTTGTTAAAACGCACGTTCAGAAGGATTCGCGCTCACTTTCTGCTGATGGCTTTTTTTTTTCAACCAAAGCATGCTGTAGCCAAGAAAAAAGAAAGCCCTTTCCCCGATTCCAAACGAGCAAGAAATACTAAGGGCGTAGGCTTTCTCGTAAAAGCATTGCTAGCACGCGCACAACTACCCCGCTATTCCCCGCGTGGGAAGGTAGAACATCTACTCTAGTTACTGCTTACCGTTATGTCGTACGCTTTCCCATAATCCACCGGGGGCTGTGAATTCCCGGAGAGAGAGGTACGTTCACAGGTACGTACAGGTACGTTCGCAGTACAGTTTGTCGCAGTTATCGGTTGTTTAATTTCGTTGGTTGGCTAGCTGATCGTTACATAGCCTGAATGAGCAACAAGCTGTCCCCGTTGGGCATATGTAGATGCACATATAAACTCGTCGTAGAGCTGCTTTCTTTCTATCTGTTTCCCGTAGAGTTCTAAGCGCGCTTCCGGCACCAGACTTTGTAATCACCGAATGCGCTGTTGACGCTGCCGCTGCTGCTGTTGTGGTTTGCCTTTAATGTAGACATTGTGGCTGTCCTGTACCAAGCACGTGATGTTCACGGTCGGCGCGAGCCTTGTTCCGAGCTGTTTCTGGTTTTCGTGATTGTTCTTGTGGTTGCAAGTGTATCGTGCGCGTATATATATACATATACACAACACACTACCGCGAGCACGCACACGCATATATATATATATATATATATATATATATATATATAGAGATATATATATATATATATATATATATATATATATATATATATATATATATATATATATATATATAAATACAGGCTTACCCGCGTCTGCTGGACCGGAAACGTGAGAGGAGCTGCCATCTCGTGGCCCGTTCGTGACCTGCCCTTTGCCGAGTATAATGAGTGTTACACCATAGTACGTTGCAAATACATATGACCATACTGGATATATAAATATACACATATAAATATATTATGTATACATAAGATTCTAGATGTACGACACCGCGAGCGTGCGTGAGAGCCCGAATGACAGAAACAACAACAAAAAAGTGTGATGACGTGTGTTCGTGTACGTGTGTATGTGTGTGTTCGTCGCGTGAGAGTTCTCAATGTGTTTTGGCCAGTACAAACGTGTTCAAGTTTGAATCGGTTTTGACGGTAGGACACCATGCATACGTGGCCTGTTTTTTCTACGACGCGAAAGAGAAAAAAAAAGCGGGACGCTAAACAACAACAACAAGAAGAACACCACAGGTGGCTGCTCTCTATTATAGACGCGATGAATTCGTTGCTGTTGACTCGTGCTTCGATTCACAGGAGCATCCCACCCCCATCCCTTATTCCCGAACAGCATCGCCCCCCCCCCCCCCTCTCACCCCTGACAGCCTTCCCCAGAAACCCCCATTTTTATCGTTAACTGAAGCAGAGCTGGACGGCATACGCCACACAGAACTGAATACCATGGTGCTTGTCGAACACGGCGTTTCATACATTTGCCTACGGCGCACTATACAACCGGTTATATTTGTACCGCGCTCGCAGTAGAAACGCAAACACGTCACCGAGAGTGTAACCTGCAACGCGAAGGGCTGACATGTCTATTCAGTACTACACGGATCACTGTCGCTCCTGCTAAACAAAGAGAACATAAATGTCGAGGAGAGTTCGTAAATGCAATACCGGAGATGCCGAGACGGCATGCTCGAAACGCGTAAGGTTTTGCTACCGCAATTTGTAATAAAGGCGCGAAATTCAATTTTGCACTACCCGGGCGAGCTAAACAGGAAACGGAGGTTTTTGGTCGTGTACGTGCTGCCTCGTGCGTTATTAGGTGCGGCGACGTTTCTGGGGAGTTTTTCGTACTTCACTCGTGGCTGCGGGCCCATGTCGTAAGCAAAAGAACAAAACTGATTTCTTCTTGGCGTTTCGTTGCCTCTTTTCTTATTTGTGCGCTGTTTTTGTTATCCCCGTTCTCTAATTCGGCTTCTTACCGGGACGACTGCAAAACAGCTAAAGCATGAATCGAACGTCCTCTTGAATACCGCGAATAACTCAAGCTGGTCATCTTGCATCACGTTGACAAGTTGGCAGAAACGACCGCGTGGTAGGAATCCCTTTTATCCCCCAGGAGCCAACCTTAAATTTTTTAAACTTGTGATTGGATTGGATTGTATAAACTTTGTGAGTAATCTCGGGGCAGGAAATCATGGTTGCTGGGGGTGCAGTGGTTGCCAGTTTATGTTCTCGACTGCACACTACTTAAGAAAAGCGTGTTCGGTTCAAATGAATGCCCTGTGCTTTCTGTGCAGTGTTTTATATCGGCCACATTGAACATTGAAAGCATAAGGATCGTGCTTATAGACGTGTTTGATTATGTTAGGTTAAGGGAGCAATTTATCTACCCTGTCCCAACAATTGTTCGACAATGCAGGTTGCAAAACGCTTAAAGGGCAAATCCGGCTACATCTGTATACAGGGAAGAACATAGCGCGAAAAATGCCGCTACGACAAATACACAACTATTTGTACCTCCTCCGCCTATTCATTCTATTTGTTCCTTTTTTATGGGGGAACGGGAGGGGGAGTGCATTTAATTTTGCTTGATTAGACAGTCCAGTAACATAAGCGAGTTTGATAAACGAAGTTCAGGTCCATTCCCTTCATTTAAAAAAAAATTGGACCGCCTGCTGTGGTTGAAAATCTAAAAAAATAACAGCGACAACTAGATAAGCCCCAGATAAATTTGTTGGCGGCGAAAAGCGATAGGGGTACCGTATTTGCCAGACCTGTTCTGAACCAAAAACAGCAAAGTTAAATAGCAACATAGCTGTTCTTTGACGTAGCTTTCGTTCATTTTCATTACTACCTAGAGAAAACGCCTTAGTTGGGTCACGATTGTCTCTCTAATGTTCTCCAAAAAAAGTGCACCTATGAAACTTTTGTTCATTATTGTTTTGGTCGCTTTCTTCTCAACCGTATTTTGCACACATGGTATACGTTCGTGAACGAATAAGCGAATTAAATGCTTTTCAGTAGAGACTTGTCGATCGTGCCTGGTGGCTTTTCGAATCTATCCAGGCGTGGGGAACATTGGATGGCGATTTTATTGAAGCTAAGTCTCGCTGTGAAGGCTTGCTTGTTCACGCTGCGCGAAGTCGGGCGTCTGTGAAACGCCTTAATTGTAGGGGGTCACACTGGCGCCGCATTGTCAAATTATGTGCTTGTGCTGACGGTGGCAACGCTGTCATATGGCACTGCAAGGCGAGAACAAACGTCAAAATGTCACAAAACCCCGTCATAGGTGTGAATGTTCCCTTCAAATTCCAACTGCAAGGTATATCCGCTCCGCACGACCTAGGGTGTTTGCGCCTCACATGCTGTCAGTGTTGAGCAGAACTGCAGCTGCGCGGCACTGCAGCTGCTTCTTTGCGCATGCGCAGTGACACTTTTGTTGCATTCAGGTGACCCACGAGGTGTCATGTGCCGAGATAAATCGCCTGGAATGTAGCCATCTCGCACGTGCTAGTGTCGGAATTACCTCAGTTCTATCCGCATCCGGATGCTATTTTGGTACACAGCACCCGTTTCTGACGCAAATATTTTGAGGGCGGCCGGGCAGTTGGGTACCAATACCGATAAGGTTTCGTACTAATATATACCAGAGATAGATACGGCCCGTTAGGGTGATCATTAAACTGCTGAGAAATGTTTCGTTCATCTTTGGCCTGAGCTCGACATGAATTCTTGTGGATCGCGATTTGGCACTCAGCTCTTTAGTGGTGTGTCACGTGATTTCGAACGGTGATTACCCCGTTAATCACGGCATTCGAACAACTGTACATCACGCTGTTGACTTTTTCGGTGCTGGCGAGGCCCAACAGCAGCAGCGTGAACACGATTTAGCTAATTGTTCAGGGAAGTGCGGCGTTAAAAAACCTCTAGCTGGACTGCCATTGTCAACATGGCTCTTGAACGGGAATTGCCACCGTACCACTGGGCCCCCGGGTCTAGTTGCTCCCCCATCCCCACACACCATGCAACGTATGGAACAAACTGAGCCCAAGAAAGGGCCTTGTAACAGCCGCTTCTCCGCCTGTAGAAGAAAAAAAAACAAAAAAAAACGCCGAGGGAAATTAAAATTCTTCCAACATTTCCGACCCGGTGTCGTTGCTCTTTTGTGTCCAGCGTTCTGCTAGACAGGCCGGCAGGTTCTTCGAATAAAATGCCCCCTTTTGGCGTGCCATACACCTCAAAAACTGCAAAACATGTGTGGCATTTTTTTTTACATTTTTTATTCCTCTATCGCTTTCAAAAGAGTTCATTTTCATTGTTTTTTGTTGTGTTTTCGTTTTGGCGCGACACGTTCCACGTCGCTCCACACCGAAGGAGATGAGTTTCATTGTTATGCCTCTTGCGATGCCCGTCTCGAACAACCCAGATGTTATTCGCGCTCAAGGAACGCAGCCAATTCCATCTCCCGATTTGCATGCAGGCAGGAAATACGCGAGTACTGTTACCGGCGCCTGCACTGGATCATAATACGAGAAAAGAGAAGTGTAACAATGAACAAACTAGCGGTAAAAAAAAGCTCTACTTAGAGCGGTGTTTTTTCGGGTCGGAGTCTTCCACAAGCAGGAAGAAATTGCTCTGTTTTCTTTCTCTTTTTTTTTTCTGCCGCAATATTCCGAGAGGAACAAACAAGCTCGCAGTGACGTTGCTCTCCCCGTTTTTTGAAGCAACCGCTGCCTCTTGCAAGCACTCTTTGCAATCACCCCTTTTTGTGCAGGACGCGATGGTGGTAGAACGAAGACTTTTGCTAGCACTGTGCACGAAAGAAAAAAAAAAGAGAAAAAAGAAGAAGCGCCGTTGAAGTTCGCTGTCTTGAGTGCGTGTCGGAACCTGTTGTTCGTTTATCGCTGCGTGTGTATTGTTTGCTTGGCATTTGTTTATCATTTGAACCCCTGTTATGCAACGTATTCCGCTGTGGATACCTTTGAGGTAAATAAAACAAAATTCAATGACGTTTCCTTTCTCTCTTCGCTTCGGCTGCGTCCTGCTATGTGTGCGTGCCAGGTAAGTAACGAGTTCCTCACAGAAATATTGTAGGTGGTTCAAACAAACAAAAAAGGTAGGGCACCGTCAAAGCTTAAAGGACCTCCAAACATCCTGCTGCAAGGCCGCAGTGTTGCCTCAACGAACCCACTTTTAAACAGTAAAATAACTGCGTGGAACGTGTCTCAGTGTTAACGATGGAATATTTGAACATCTGGCATGGTTTCTTTTCTGTAGCTTATGGTCAACGGCGTAGAAGTTCGGCAGAATGAAAGGAGGCGTGGATGATTCCTATTCCGAAAACCGGAAAACTTTCCGAATGCGTGTACAGTGTACGACCCATTTCTTTAACCTAAACATGTGCGATGTGATGTAGCAGCTGGTGGCTAACGAAATGGACCGCTATTTGTTTATTTATGTTATAACTGACAAGAATATCCAGGGCTGCGGCAGCGACCTTAAAGGGACCATGAATAGATAATACAACTTAGTTTAGTTTGAAATAACTGGTCTTCGGTAATTCACTCAGCTCCATTTCAACCGCTACATACGTTTTTTTCTTCGTTTTTACTGAAAAGGTGCAGCGAATATTCGACCATTTTTGTTTTACCCTACAGTGACGTAGTATGGGTAGGAGGGACGTAATATAGGCCAGCACTCAAAACATAGTTGTCAGTGTGTTAATTGAACGTTAGCATTCAAGTGATACAATCGAACGCACCTAGAGACCCCCTACAATGGCCCAGTCATGTTTCTTGAAGATTAGTTCTGTGGTCGCCAATCGCACAAGGAACATTCTGTGACGTCATAGAAAAATCGCCAGGAAGGAGATATGGAGTCGCCGCCCCTTGTTTATCTGTTTTCTTTAATATATAGATAATTTTTCTAAGGTTGCCATCAAATTGGTATCATTGACATTAATACAAAGCAGTAGTGAACCAAACATATTTTGTCCTCAAGGCCTCTTTAAGGAATCTGGTCAGAGCCTTAGTTTAGTCACACATAAGATACGGAATGCTCCCCTCCAATCTACGCAAGGCACAAACATGCGAGTTAAAAAATATTGAAGTTGTTAACAGCGGCGACAAGGAACAAGGAACAAGAAAGAAGTGGCTGACGGTTACAGTACCCCCTAATGCGGAATTGGGGAGCAGCTGTTTAGCTGTTTTGGCTGTGCAAAGTATGTTAGGGCAAAGAATTTCTGACAGACATACATGTATGGTTACAGACCACTTTTATTCTTCACGTATCACGCCTTCTTCCAGAAACACTCCTCTTGAAGTCCAGCCTTCAAGTAGAATGCTGATAATTTTCTTGGGTCCGACTCAGAAGAGATATGATTGTCTCAGAAGAGATATGATATGATCGCTGCACCAATGCCTGGTTCTCGAAGACGAGCTCTATGCAAGTATTTCATGAGGTGGTGACAGTCTTGGGAGGCGTCACGACGGGGAGTAGCGGGATTTTCTCGCACACAAACGGTAGGAAATTCCTGTTTGTCTTGACATGTACCTCTAAGTTCCCCACCACTAACATCGGTGTAGACCGATGGGCCGTTAGTGCGAGGCGCAGGAAGTGCACGACGTCAGTGGTTTGTCCAAGTTTGCGGCACACAGCAGCTCGCCAACTTCATCGGACGTACCAAAGATTTCGATGGACATTGCTGACAGACCCGTACGCAAGTAGATAGCTACTCCCGCCGCTCTGTTGTGGTCTCTGCGAGGCGCAGAATTGCTGCATCAGCGGTGCGCACCTCTGGATTCTGGCGTCAGCGGTGCTGAACCTCTTCTCGTCGGCTCTTTAGCTGCAGCGGAAGACGCAGCCTTGCCCTTTTGTCTTCAGGACAGCGATCGCAGTCATCCTCAAACGCCCAACGGCACGCGCGTGCGTCGCCCCCGCCGAGAATGTTTCGTGCGGCCTCGGCATACCGCCCTCCCACCCCACTTTCACCATACTTTCACATCTTCCACTTACTTTTCTTCTCCCTGTATCTCGTCCGTCTTCCGTGTTCTCTTCGCTCGCTCGGTTACATCGAGGAACGACAGCGCCGCCAAACCACAGGAGCGGCACGTTAAGAGCTTGCGCTCTAACACAACAGGACGAGCGCTGCCTACCAACATGCCCAACAGTACACTTTGCTGAGTTAGAAAGAATACACCAGGAGTCATTCCCCGTTAATACAGGTTTACCAAGACCAATGTAAGGACACCCCAGCTATGCAACGAAGTAACTCATCGAAGCCCGAGTCCGAGAGGACACCTAACCATCCAAGAGCGAAAGGTTGTGACAGATTCCACTCGCAATCCTCATCCCGCGCCTTCATCGACGCGGAGACGCACGCTCATACGCCAGTATCCTCGGCAAGCACAACTCTAGTGCGTCTACCTTTAAAAGAAGGCCGCCAAAGGCAGTTTAGAATCAGACAGCACGAGGAGGCATTGCACGTTGCTTTATCCCGCGATGTGAATTAATGCCCAGACAGAGAGAAAGAAAAGATGGGGCGGCTGTGAGCAACCAGGAACTAACGATCGAGAGTATGAAATCAAACTTATAAAATAGCTAGCAAGTCCAAAGAACAGTTTCGAACACGCAAGAAAGAAGGCATTATTTAACTAAGCGGCCGAGACTGATAATGAAGTAACACTGTGATTTTCTTTGTTCAGTATGTTGCGCGTTTTCAGCTACTATATCTGGACGAAATATAAGACTGATCAGCCCACTTATTCCATGGTTACAGATCCTGCGACCTTGCGTTGACCTCTTCACACTATTGAGCAGGGTTCGTGTTGATGATGGGTGACCTTTTGTGGTTCAAAGCCTGCGCTTCAATGGTTCCAGCCATCCTTGGGCCGGGGTGCTGGGGATAATAACTGGGGGAAATAACACCACTTTACCATATTGCTGCTGCCTCAACTCGTCGTGATATGCCTTCAAGTGGCTCCTGAGCCATCGTAATACTACCGGCGATAAAATTGGGGATGGTGTCACTAACTCTACATATAAAGTACTAGCTCCTGTACAAAATCCGGCATCTAGAACGCGCTCTACTAATGATTTCCGCACACTGTCTCTGAAGGCGGCATTGTCTAAATGGAGCCCGCGACCATTTGCGACCGCACGTATTAGCGCCTTCGTCCGAATCCCCAGCGTCTCCATCCATTCGGTCTACCACGACTTGGCACAACCCTCCTTTGTCACTGGCGAGAAGGGGCATCACAAACGCATACTTGCATAGGTAAGTGCTGCGTGCGAAGTCAGCTACACGTTGGAGACAGTCATACGACACCCTTTATGCGAGTTTCCCCGTAAGATGGCAGCCTTCCGCAACTCTGTCTAACCTGTGCTCTAGAGGACCGTTACCAGAAGTGTATATCCTGAAACACTTGCTTTCTCCATCGTCAACGAAGGAAGCGATGAACATGCTCATATGCTTCTCCCCAACGATGCATTAGCAGGATTTTGTAGTGAAACTCAATGCGCTTGAACTTTTAGCACCTTAGAGGGCACCTGCTGCACTTTCTGTTTCAACTTTATTTTCAACTTGTAAGGTGTTCCTAAAGCGTGGTCAATAACCGTTCCCAGTATTTAGACAAGGTGGACATAAAATAACCGAGTAAAAAATTATTGAGGCTTAACGCTTCCAAACCTAAATATCATGAGTAACAGCAAAGGCTATGCCGATACTGTTTTGTGAAAGTTTGCCTTTCCTTAAGATCCCGCAGCCTGCCGTCTAGCTATTTTTACTGAATGTTTAGACTCATCATTTCGCTTCAACTAAAGGGCATGCATCACATGACCGGCATAATTTCAGATTAATGGGAGGGGCCTTTGCCCTGCAGTGGGCGCAGATAGGCTGGTAATGGTGGTGGTGGTGGGGATTATGATGATGATGATGATGATGATGATGATCAAGAAGAAGAAGAAGAAGAGCATGCATAGACAGTCAAACCAGGGCGCCATCGATGGCGAGACTGAGCCGGCGAAGCAGCCGTTAAACCCACGCCTAGTCACGTGGTTCGCTTGCGCTGAAGCGCACGTACCGACGGCCCAACTGCTAGCGCTGAGCTATCAAGCGTCGGCGAAGCAGCCGTTTCACTCTCGCCTAGTCACGTGGTACCGCAGTGGCGAAGCTCCGAGCGAGCGAAGGGAAAGAAAGACAGACGCAGCTTGCGTGTCAAAGGCCACATGCGACGCGATGAATGACCTCGAAGAATGTGATGCAGTAAACAGAGTAAGGAATTGGACTAATTGGTTTTGTATTGTTGTTGACTGCGCTTTGGGTACAAGCTACACAAATTAGAAAGGACAAACGAACGAAGTTATTGCTCTTGTACTGTACAATTCATTCGTTTGTGCTTTCTAATCTGGGTGCCTTGTAACCAAAAGCACAGTCAAGAATAATAGCGTAGTAGAACTTTCGCTCCAATATATACACTAATCATATACCTTAAAAAGCTCGCTCAAAATGTTTTCCTGTTTTTCTTAACGTTATTCAAATCGTGGGTCTTCTTTGCTTGCGTGTGTGACGTCACACAAGCAATATCCCTGCTATTCCACGGTTTTCTTTCGGTTCCAGCGATAAACGCATTCGCAACACTACCGAACAGGGGATACGAGAGGTGCCTTCTGCAGCAAGCAAATCCCGCAGTGCCGCTGTGTGCTTGCGAAAACTATAGCTTTTGAAGTGCTTCCAGGCACGTAGTGGAGAGGGAAGGCGTTTATCGGCACCAGAACAGAATCCCTTTAAATAATGTTCCTACCTGCCGCCATCGGCCTTTTCTTCTTTTCCGCCTCTAAATTCATGCTTTCAACTTTTCTGCCCCTTTGTCCCGTTCCCATTCGCATTATAGCAAACTATCCTCTAAGCTTACAAACATGCCTGTTTTTTTTTTTCTACAATTTTACTTTCTTCCTTGTTAACAGTCTCCTTGAAAAGAAAGGAGTTAGCAAACTGTTGTCAAAGCCCGTTACTTCTCAAGGTTATGAACCGAACTTTGGGCTTCTAAATCTCGGCAATAAAAAAAATGGTCCCAGGCTGGCTACTTTTAGCCTTTCTTACGTCCATGCCCTAAGGACTGCACTGGGATGAGCAAGGTCTAAATGGGGATAATCGCACGGGCATATTTCTCTTCCCCTGCATCCACTTGTGGTTGTGGGTGACAATGCTAAGTAAATATTTCATATAGGAGCAACAATACGACTTCGGTAAAAGAGCAAATATGTGCCGAAATTGTAACATACTAAGAACTTCGGGGCTCAAAACCACCTGTTGTTACATATCTGCCGCGGTAGCACGGTTTGTGTCCTTGCTGGTGTATGTATACAGTCATACACAAACGAAAAATGTACACAAAACAATGAACCAACAACAAAATCGAGGAATGTGGTTCGTGCGGATCACATGAACGCACGGTTGTGGTATATTTGGGAAGCCACGTGTCCAAACTTTGTCGCAGTTGTGCAGCCATGCGAAAATTTCAGTTGCAAGGAAAGAAACTGTGCTATTTGTGTGTTCCGGTTCGTATTTTCGCGTTCGATTTTCCTTTGTCCATGACTGTACAATCAGTGAAGGCATTATCATTCTTGATTTTCGGTTACCTGCCTTCAGCAACCGTCCTCAGTCTTCATGTGACGCAAAAAACCCGCTGGGACCGCCTCAGTATGTGTGCAGCCAGAGACGCGGCCCTTAACCACACTCTACAAAGTCCCCGTGACTAAGCTTGCTGACAGACTCGTTGACAAAGCCTCCCGTTGTGTGATTGTTTAGGATTAGCGTATGAGGCTTTACGAGGTGCGAGACAACCTTTCGTTGGCTCATCGCAATCCCCGCCACATTTTGTTTGATTTCTGCCTCTGGTGTGGCCTTCGCTGCGTGGTAAACCTCTAGACTTTGACAGGGGTGAGCGGGTCATTAATAGTATTTCTTCCCTGCTCCTTCCTCCTTTTTTGTCGTCTGTTTACTCCAGAGACATCCCACCAGTCCTGTCTGCCTCGGAGATATGCCGCGTTTATGAACGCTGCGCGACTAGCTCGGAGGCACGATTGTGGCGTTCGTTCATTCTAAAAGCGTAGTTACTTAGAGTGACATGTGAATGCGTGGCTGACATTGTTACAAGAAGAAGAAGAAGAAGACGAAGAAAACGAAGATGTGCGCAGCAAGCAGCTTGCGCGGACTATCTCTCGTGACCGACATCGTGCAAACACATCGTTTCACCTTCAAGCATGTTTCGTCTCACTTGTTCTTCCGCCACGTAACAATACTAAATGTACACTGGTAGTGTTAGGACCGTATCGCGCTTCTTGCGTTACGGCTGCATGAAAGGGAGCTTTTTGGTACAGACTAATGTATAATTACGCCCTAGTTTTTAATGGTATTGCCCTGAAAAGGGTCTCTGCCACACAACCGGCGCGTCCTGAGGGAAAGCGACCGCCATCATTGCCACTTTTGAATAGGACACTGCCCATGGCAGAAGGAAGTTATCACCATAAGCAATGATATGGCACAACTGCTCGCAAGGAATTTGCCAAGGAATGGAAAATTGACAAGAGGTCGTTCAAATCAAGAGTGCGACGGAAGCCCGTCTGGTCGGGAAAATACATGACAACAAATAAAAACTCCGACTCCGACCAAGAAAGTTTATAAAAACAAAGACGTCTCAGCTCCCGTACGGGAGCCTAGTTCACAATAAAATGAGCATGTTGGCTTGTGCCGGTGATGTTGGCTTCAAGATGTGACGTAGGTAACGTGCGTACACGTGTGGGAAGTTGCCGCCATTGCGCTTAAGTGTGCTCTCCGTGGTCCGGATTGTAAGAAAAGAAGGAAGGCACTTTACAGGAAAGGCAGGGTGGCTAACCAGGAAAGTGTTCGGTAGGCTACCCTACACATGGGGAGGGGGACACGGGAATACAAAGGGAGAGAAATGACAGCGGTACATACGTAAAGAGCGAAAAAGCGGAAGAAGAGTAGAAAAACACAAGGCATGGCCATGGTAAGTACAAAGACAGAACAAAGCACCCACAAAAAAATGCACAACCCTAATACGGTTGTCACGTGAACCGATGGTGGGGTGGTCTTAACCAGCTTGGAGCAATGGACACAGGGAAGCCGTTGGCGAGTTTGACATAACACACATTTAATGCACACACAAAAAAAAAACCCTCAGGCAAAGCACTCAATATTTAAACTACACACAACCGATAAACACTCAAACTTCTACAATCCCAAAAATACAACTCACATACAAACCCCTAACTTAACAGCTCAATATATAATTCAAATCAAAACCCAAAATCTACCATAAAGTCCTACACTATCAGTTCAAATACACTCCTTAATCAAGTTCTAGTTCATTTCTCTCGTATCGCAACTCCCTAGTTATGTATCTTACAACTACGTCCCTACTGGACTGGCCTACCCCACTGTCGTCGGCGCTGACGAGTCGCACCCGTTGCGTGGCCGCGACCCGGTGGTAGCCGTCCTCCTCTCGCTTCGGTGCCGGCGTTCGCTGCGCGCGATCACTACGTGGACGGCGTGGGCTCCGCGCGTCCTGACGTTTCCTCTGCGGCTACTTCCTGGTAGCCGCTTCCGCTGAATGGCCTGGATGCCGGCGTTCGATGCGCGCGGTCATCCCTTCGGCGGCGCACTTCCTCGGTGGCTACCCCCTGGTAGCCGCTGCCGCTGGAGGTCTCAGGTAGACTTGGCACGAACGTCGCCTTTCGGGGCCGTCGAGACGAACGTCGACGGAGCGTGGACGCTGGCCGCTGGTGCCCGACCGATGCCGCTGGGGCCACGAAGACACAGGTTCGTGGTGCACCTAGGATGACGGTGCCGATGCGAAGTCGGCCCGCTCCCGCCCAGGCTCGGATGGCGAGGTCGATGGCCTGGCCGCGTCCCCCCTGACTCGTTCTTGTTGTTGTTGTTGTTGTTGTTGTTCCTGGCGATTTGGATCATACCCACATGGGGGATTGGCCAGGAATCGGGCGTAAGAAGGGTTAATGCGCCCGCTTAAAACACCAGAAACTAATACACCTCTCTATTTATACGCAAAAAGAGAAAAATGGAATTTGTTGAAAGTTATAGGTGGATTTTTGATTAGAACAACTGAGCTTTTTGGACCGGAAAAGCTACATGCCAGAATCAACGCTAACAGGGCAGGCGCCTGGTCTCTGAAACTTATGCATGAATGGCTGCAGCCACCCCTCGGTGACAATATCCCAGTGATGTGGCCCCAAAAGATAGTAGAACGGGCATGGAAATAGGCAGGCCAATTCGTCGTAATGGCGTGGCAAGATGGCGTTGCCTCATCATTGAAAAACCGCGGCAATGCAATAGAAAGTGCTCTAAAGTCTCCTGGTCACCGCAGACAGCACATCGGGAGGAGGAGGCTAGACCAGCCCGGTGCATATAAAAGTTGAGTTGGGGGACTCGACATCTGAAGGTAGTTCAATGTGACCTCGCATTGTCGAGATTCACAAAACGGGTATTCCAATTATGTTTTAAATGGACATAATCTTCAAAATTAGTGATGATTCCTTCCTGCACTCCTGCTAGGCGTTGGTAGGTACGAAACCTTGCTCCTGCTACAATGAAGGGAATAGGGCATAGGTCAACTGGGGGGCCATCTAACGACGATCGCGCCAAGGAATCCGCCTGTTCATTAAGCTGTAATCCTTTGTGACCTGGAACCCAAATGAGGCAGATGTCCCGCAAATGGGAAGGCACAAGGAAGTTGAATGTACGAATAAGAGCGGAATTTTCGGATGAAGACAGAGCAGAACAAACCGATAAGAAGTCAGTAATTATTGCTACGTTAAAGTGCTGCGTAGGTACGTCTTTTAAGGCCAGAACTATCGCTAGGAATTCGGCTTGAAATATTGGTGTGAAGTCAGGTAAACGCAGAGAGACTGACCAGTTAAGGTGTGGACTAAAAATTCCCACACCTGCTCGCTCCTCACGCTGGGATGCATCTGTTGCAACTATTGCATAATCCTTAAAGCTTGCCAAATGGTTGTGGAGTATTCCTGTTAAAAATCGCGAAGTAAGCATTTTAGCGTTGCTGGGGAAAATATTATGGAAAGTTAAAGGCGCAGGAGGAACGTCACAGGGCATTGTCAGTACTGTGGGAATATTGATACTCAATGGTGAGAGTAACGTCTGGGCATAAACACACTGTGGTAGAATGTACCGAGGCCACCAAGAGCTGAAAAAAAGTGCTGGCTGAGCAACCATCAATGAAAAATATCTGCTCTGTGGAGATTCAAAAATCCTCATAACCGTCAGTGCTGTTAGTAGCCGAAACCGAGACTCCAGGCGCGGAATGCGGGCCTCCAAATACAAGATATTATTGGCCACGCACCTTGGGAGGCCGAGGCACAATCTCAGTGCACGATGCTCCAACATAATAAGCTTTCTGAGTTTGTAATCTGGTGAACCGGAAAAGAGGGCGCAGCCAAACTCTAAAATGGGACGCATGTACCCCCTGTAAATGAAAAGTAAAGTGTCCCTTCGCATGCCAAAAGTCCTATTGCTGAGTCTCCTCAACAGTCCAAGTGCCCGCTCCCCTTTGGTCGCAATATGGTTTATATGAGGGCGCCAGTCCATTGTCTGATCATATATTACACCTAAATACTTCAAAGAAGCCACCTGAGGAATAGTTGCCTCCCGATACGTCAGGCAGAGGGTAACCGGAGCAGACACCGGAAAAACAATGACAGCGCACTTATTGACGTTAAGTTTCGAATTTATGTATGTTAACCACCTTTCGATGGAAAACAAATATGCCTGTAGTATTTCATAAAGAACATGAATGTCCTGGGCAGCAGAGAAAAAGGCTATGTTGTCAGCGTAAACATAAGTACAGACTTCCTGTTTTATTGGAATTGAGCTCATTAGTACATTAAATAGGATGGGGGAAAGCACCGAGCCTTGGGGGACGCCCCTTGTCTGATATAAAGTCGATGATTTAAAGCCATTTTTCGAACAAAAGAACTTGCGTCCAATTAAAAATTGTTGGATCCATGAAAGAATGTACTTGGGTACCCCACATTCTTTAAGTTTGGCTAGCAGTACGCTATATTCCACGCTGTCATACGCTTTAGCAACATCCAGTGTGACGAGTGCGCATACCTGTTTGTTTCTGCGCGCAAACTGAATACGGCTCTCCAGGTCAACATGGGCGGACCAAATGGAGCATCCCGGACGGAAGCCAATTTGATGCGGACTCAGAATATTTTTGCTGGACAAAAACTGGGCTAATCGGCCATACAAAATTCTCTCTATCAATTTGCCTAGGTTGCTAGTTAGTGCAATTGGTCGAATATTGTCCGGAATAACACCTAGGCTGGGGTTCTTTAGAAGGGGGACAATTTTTGCGATTTTCCAATCTGCAGGAATCCAGGATTTTTCCAATGAAGTATTTATAATATTCAATAGATCGTCAGGAAATTCCTCAAACAAAAGTTAATCGCGAGAGTAGAAACCCCATCTGGCCCCGGGGAGGCTCCCGGTAGCCGCATAACAACATCCCCCATCTCTCCCATCGTGACAGGGGAGAAGTCTACAACTGGTATACTTTCTACGACAATTGGTGATAGTGTAGATGAGAACCTGATTTGTAAGTCCTGGGCGACCTTTTCGATCGAATTCACGATTTCATCAGACGTTTCCACGACTGAAACATCGTTACTGCGATTGTCTACACTCTTGCGGTTACGCAAGAAATCAAAGAGAGCACGTCTGTTTTTTGTATCTGAAAGCGCCGAGAAACAATGCGAATTATGCAGTTGCTTGGCCGTAGAGATTGTTGGGCGGAAAATAGCCGAATAATATTTAAAATTTGACCAGTTATAGGGACTCTGATTATGAATGAACTTCTTCCACGCTGCCTTCCTACGCCGATAATCTCTAGAACAGTCCTGATCCCACCAGCGGCTTATACCCTCTCTCTTTGCAGAAGCAACAATGAATTCAGACTTCTTTAGTGAGTTTTTCAATGCGGCTGTTACCTTCTTAGCCCTATTTTCCTCAGACTCATTCGGGAGCGATATGATAGCCGCATGCAATTTCTTTTTCATAACTTCATAATTTACCAACGTCCGCAATACCCGTTCCGGTGTACTTGGAGAGACAGCTACATGAAAAACTACCGGTATGTGGTCGCTATTTGTCGGGCAATCGACAGTACTCCACGAAGAGACTGACATGCCCTTTGCAAATGTTAAGTCCAAGACAGATCGCATTCGGCTCCGGAAAAATGTCGCACTACCCGTGTTATAACAAAGAAGATTGTTGGTAGACATCCAGTCTAATAATCGCCAGCCACAGGTATCTGTTTTAAAACCCCAACTGACGTGATGTGAGTTGAAGTCACCGGCGATCACGAGGTGTTGCTTACTCGACGAAAGAGCAAGATCTAGGGGACCTGTGGTAGTCCCCCCGTTAGGGAAATATGCATTAACTAAAGAAAAAGAAACGCATCCAGGGGGGCACATATGAATCGCCAGCAGTTCGCAGTCCGGTGACAAGGACTGAAAATACAGTTTGGCTTTGTGGCAAAATTTGGAAGATACAAGAATCAATAATCCACCTCCTCGGGTCTCCCTATCTAATCTAAACACACGAAAATCCGGAAGAGTGAATGGCTTATCCTTGGACAGCCAAGTTTCTTGAAGGAGAATAATATCAGGACATTGACTGTTAATGAGACATTTAAGATCTGTGAGAGCCGCAATTATCGAACGACAATTCCACTGAAGAACCCGGAGGCACATTAGGGGGAGTGAATAGCAGCCATGGCTGCCTCCAAGATGCTTTCTTTAAGCTTAATTTCTGTTTGGCCCTTTTTAGCTTTTTTGGATTTCGATTCTGTGGGGGAAGTAGGTTGTTGCGAAAGCGATGAAGTTGCCCGTTTACTTGTCGAAGTAGCTGGAAGCTCTAATTCCATTTCAAGTTCACAATCTGACTCCAGAACTGGGGAGGAAACCTGACCCTGTGAAACCACAGGAGACGAAGGAGCCAGAACCTGACGTGTTGAGGCGGTCATCAGAGCCGGGCTAATAGCCTCGTTGGAAGTAGCCGTCTGGAGGGAGATTATCGGTGAAGGGTTCCTCGCGAGGTTCTCCCCTCGCACCGCTGAAGCCTGGGATGTTTGACCCCTGTTAGTCGTGGACAAAGGCTGCGAGCAGACCTGCTCCTGGGAAACCGGCGCAGGCAAAGACAGGACTTGCACAATTTGTTGTGTCTGAGCACACAAAAGGTTCGAAACCTGTTCCGTCACCGACAAGACCATTTGTCCCGAAACCTCAGGCAACACCTCTTTTAGTGCCATCGCTATTGCCTTGGCAAGAGAAGCCTCAGTGGTTTGGGTGTGGCGGGCGGTAGCACCTGCATACCCATAAGCTCTCTCTTTGACTATATTTACCGCTTCTGAGCGGGAACAACGGCGCTTTTCCAGGACCTCCAAGACCCTGACTTCCGTTGCGCGGGCTGGGCAGTTCGAGTAGTCCGCTGGATGAGCAGCTCGACAGAGGCAACATGTAACTTCATCCGCAGTACACTGGCTAGCGGAATGATCGGCTCCGCAATTGCAGCAGCGAGTGGATGATTTACAAGATCCTGCAGTGTGACCATAGCGCCAGCAGTTCTGACATTGGCGAGGACGGGGGGACAAAGGCTCAACTCTGTAGATCAGGGGCCAGACTTTCATTTCTGAAGGGAATGAGGAGCCCGCAAATGTGGCGATCACTGATTCTGTAGGGGTGCAGACATTGTCCACCACACGAGAGCAGCGGTACACCGCGATCACACCGGCATCCAGAAACTGCTCGAGGAGCTCACTTGGGGAAATGTCCACGTCAACTCCGCGGACAATCCCTTTAGTACACGCAAGATGAGAGGGGACAAACGGCCTTACCGGGAAAGAAGCAAACGACGAGACCTTCAGCAGATCAACCAAGCAGGCCTTATCTGATGACTTGCAGATAATTCCGCCCTTCCCGTACGGTCGCCTCCTTAACACTCCTGAAGTGCTCACTTGCGGCTTGCAGGTCTTTTGGATGGTCTTGAAATTTTTCAAGCCTGATGCCCACCATTGGTCGGGACCATGCCACCGGACAGCCGTCACGCCATTCTGCAGGAAAGAATCCAGAGGCAGGTCCTGCGCCAAGAGACTAGCCGACCAGGGAGAGGACCCCTGGCCGGGAGAAGAGGTAGACATGGGAACTGCCTATCAGCTAACGGAGATATTAAACAAAACAAATAAAACTACAGCAAAGCACCGATGCCTGGCCAAACCCAACGCAGAACGCAACGTGACTTGTGCCACGTCCAGTATCAGCTCGTTCCAAACCATGAAGCGCACGTGCTCCGGCCGCCTCCTGGTTTCTTCGGTTTTTGCCTCCTCCCTGTACTTATATGGCCATCTCTACACTTGTCCCATGCGTGGCCTTCCCTGATTGGCCGACCAGTGTGCTGCCCTCTTTGCCCATGATTCCTCGGTGCGTCGGCGCTGGCGCTTGCTGATTGGCGCTCTCCTGGCGCGCACTTCGAAATTCTCGTTCCTTTGTTCTTTTCTTTTATTTTTCGGGGTTTTCATGCATCCCCTCTCGGGGGGGGGGGGGGGGGTGCCCTGACACATGACAACGGTAAACTGACAAAATTAGCGAACGAAGGACGTTGCACTGTAGTAGCGTCCCTACAATCGTTCAGATGGGCCCGTGTTCTTCAAAAAGCGAAGTCGAGCTTTTTTAGCCTTGTGGGACTGTGATGGGGAACGCCTATGACCCTAATAGTCTGTGCTGTAGTAAAGGGATGGTCGTCGAGCCGGCGGAATGTGGTGGAGAGCTGCTCGCTCGGCGTTATGAATCTGTCTCAATGGCCCAACGGTCTCAGTGGTTCAATGGTCTCTTCGGTGGCGCGCACATCACAAGCAGCGTTGTTGGCCATGCCAATAGTGAAAGAGTAAGCACTGGTGAAGGCAATACCTGGCCATGGGCGACAAAGGAGGGTCCGGATTGTCAGGGATTCGAGACAATGCCGTGAGGTCCAGCTCTTCTCTTTCTGCATTATTCTCGCATTGGCCCAGTCTATTTCATGGCGGGTTGCTTCGTTGTGTTCGGCCAGAGCGACATATGTTACGTTTTTGTACGATCGGAGTCAGTTTTTATTTGTTGTCAAGAGGTCGTTCCCTCGACTTGGGCATCCTCTACAAAACGGCGAAAACAGCATTACAGGAATTACTACTGCAACAGCATTACTACTACGACGACACGTCAATGATGATGATGGCAACGATGGTGATGATGGTGATGATGGTGATGATGTGGAGGATAAGGATGAAACGTCATCAGTACCGGCTATGAGATACGACGCGTTCTGATAGGTGATTGCCCGAGAAGAATCTAGTTGATCTACCTCAGACGCGTGGTTAATCTACATCAGACCCGGGCTTCCACCACAAAATGTGTCAGACATAAGTTTCATTTATGTTTGGCGTCATAAGCGGAGTTATGATTCCACTCCTGATGTAACTCCGCCTCTGGTTTTCGTTGTTGCACCTCCTCTCTTCTACGCCTTCGTGTTCTTAGCGCATCACCTCTACATTGAATTGTAGGTTCCGTCGACGCGGCTCTGCTGCGGCTTAGTGCTGCGGGTTTCCACTTCTGCATCAGCTTCATCAGATGATTTACCTTTCGCTGCGGCTGCGTGCCATTCCTCCCTGTTTTGGCGTCCCACTGCCCGCAAAGTTACTTAGAGGCTTCTCTCTTTCTCTCTCTGGTCATTGTTACCATTGCCTATGGCAGGTGCTTCCCCTTCTACACGGCTTTCCTTTTGCAGATGCTGACATTTCATGTTAGGCTCCCTCAGGCGATTTCATCTCCATGGTCTCAACTTTCCCGTCTCGTCTCTAGCTTCGCGCTTTTTGGCCCTTCGCCCCAGCCTAGGCGTTTTGTCGCGACTCAGTTTCCCCATTGTAGTCACCCTTTCCGCTTCGCCTACTCTGCTTCAGGTTCTCGGTCGCACGCTTCGCCTGCACATCGGCTTCGCCTTGTTGCAACTTAGCCTTTCCGCAATTCACCTATCGGATAGTAGTTTTCTCCCATTTGCTTTCAGGACTGTCGGTGCTCGCTTGCTCATCTGCTCACTCGCTTTCTTATTTGCTTAGCGCGTGGCAGAAAGATTGTCAACTTTTTGCGCACTTGGTGATCTTCTTAAGAAAAGTTCAGCTACCGTTTAGATTCATTGCTGAATTTAAACGATCGAGTACGGAAACGCTGGTTGTTATTCTTAACAGTTTCCTGAGCTCAATACCAATTCTTTACGCTCAGTGCTCTGTGTCAGATAAGTTGCTCCGAATTGAGACCTGTTCCGTTTTGGGGCTCAACGAGATTTTTATTCCCTGGAATTCGCCACCCAGCCGTCCTGTCTCCTTATGACGCTCGGCGCGTCATCTCACTGTTTCACTATAAAAGACGATAGTATTTCTTGTGCTACTAAAACGCAGAAAATTTGGTCTGTCTGTCTGTCTGTCTGTCTGTCTGTCTGTCTGTCTGTCTGTCTGTCTGTCTGTCTGTCTGTCTGTCTGTCTGTCTGTCTGTCTTGTCTGTCTGTCTGTCTTTTTTTCTTTGTTGCCTTCTTTGACAGGATGACAACCAAAACACACGTGAATGATGATGTGTACACTCAATACAAACACTAAAACTCCAGCCCTTCTTGAGCCAGCGGGGTGATTTCAGTATTCTTTCATTACCAACAATGCTTCAATGGTGGGTAGCCACTCTGGTTTAGAGGGCTGAAGTTTCTGTATCTGCACAAAAGACCTATTGACTCTTCGAAGTACTGTCGGATGGGTCTGGCATCTGCGTCGGGGTAGCGTGCCGCCATCCCGTTTCTCCAGATGCTATGTAGTCCATACAGCATAATTGTTCAAAAACCTAATACCGTAAGTGTCCACAGGCAAATCTTTTTTGAGTGTTCGCTGGAGGATGTCCCAAAAGAACACCCCCTCCCCAACAGTCCAAGAGCACATGCTCAATTGTTTTTGGTTTTCGCCACAGAAAACACAGCACAACCCATGACACAAACCATCCCTTTTCCTCCATCCAGGTATTTACTTCCAGTGTTCCAGTATGGAGCTTAAAAAAGAAAGATTTCCCTCCACCTTGGACCGGCATTCTTTTAACTTGCTTACGTACATCTCTCTCAGGCCTTAGATTATACCTGCTGCGGTATATTGGCACTGGCAATACACTCTCGACGATATCTTTGTACAGTTTCTTCCGACTCACCCCTCTTAAATACTCGAAAGAAAAACGCACTGAAAGAACACGGTATGACCATACCGCCTCCTTAAAAAATCATCGTACAGAGCCCCTCATGTACTCAGAGCTCACAACAAATTCAGGCGAAAGCCTTCTAAGTCGCAGTTGACAAACTGTCCTAAGAAACGCGTCTTCAACATCACGAAGAAACAGAAATCTATTGACCACTTGCCTAAACAATAAATGCGATAAACCAAGTCCGCCTTCACGCACTTTCCGAAAAACGTTCGCTCTGATTCTTCTTTCCCAGGATGAACACCAGATAAACACGGCGAACACACGATGAAATTTCTGAACATTAGTCCTTGAACAATGCGAAACTTGCATTACATACCACGCGCTTGCTTATAAAAAAACAAATTGCAAGCTGTGGCTCTCGCAAACATTGATGAACCCCACCATTTCCACTTTTCTGTCTTTCCTCGAAGTTCCTCGAGTTGATTGGCTCAGTACGGGTCACTTTCTTGATAACAGTCAAGTGGCACCCCCAGTTGCTTAACAGGACTCGTGACCCACTTGATGATGGCGAAAACGCTTGGCGTGGACTGCCATTCGCCATGCCAAAAGTCTAAGCACTTAGACCAGTTTACTGCGCTGCCGCTTGCCAAGCAAAAATGTTTCACTGTTCGTACTACCTCGAGAATGCTTTCTTTAGTACTGCAGAATACTGCAATGTCATCCGCGTGAAATAAAATCTGCACTATAGTCTTATAAACTCTCAGCCAAATCTAACCATCAGTTCCGGTGTCAGTGTCCACACTTGTCAACATTGCTGAACAAGAATAAGACATTACGCAAATATAAGGCAGAAAATCAATACATAAGCGATATTTGCAGGGTTCCTTCATTAAAAAATTCATGGATGCTTGGTCTATGCGATAGCACATGAAATACTACATCAACGGCAGAAAACAGTCGCCTGCTGTTGCCAGCGCTACCTCCTGGCGGCATTTAAGAAATCAAACGGCAATAGAAACGAAAAATTCCCCTAGATAGGATCCACGTTCCGCTTGTAACGCTCGTGCAGTAGGGCATCGTGGTTCTATAAATGTTGTAGTAGGGTGCCTCAATTCACGCGCGTCTCCGCCATACAGCAGCGCTGGCATCGAGACACCCGACTTGGAGCAGTAGAACGCGGTAAATTTAAATTGACTTCAGCAAACCTTCAGCGTGTTATCTTTAGAGGACCGAGACGGGAAAGGAACAGCATGAGAGGTGAGCGGGAAAGAAAAGGAAGACCTTTACTTGGCAGGGGCGCCAGTCGACTATCGTATTTCGGCGACATTTGCAAAGAAAGGAGCAGATACGCGGCCATATTTTCATGTTAAGGCTTAACTGCTCTCACCATCCTCCATCAAAGAGCTCGCAATTACAGATGTTTATTCTTCTCTCTCTCTCTCTCTCTCTCTCTCTCTCTCTCTATATATATATATAGATATATATATATATATATATATATATATATATATATATATATATATATATCACTCTTTTTCTTTCTCTGTCTATCTCTATGCACGGTAAGCAGCCACAATAATTTTTCTTCCACTGCCACCTACTTCGGATCCCTTGCTTCACCTCAAGAACTTTCTGCTACTGCTGAGAAGCCCCATTTTGTTCTACAGCTGTAGCTTCGCACTTGGCGCAGTCCACAATTCTTTATGAGCGTAAGGCGTCGTCTCTCCTATCACCCTACTCTGCATCCCTATAATTCCTCGCTTAGGAGTTCCACTCTTAGAGAATGTACGTGTCAATAAATTAACCAACTGTCTAGAACTTCCTCGAACTTGATAATGAGGGCACGAACAGAACAAAACATTGCGTGCGTGTAGCTCACAGTCGGCGTTGCGAATAAGCGCAGCTGCGTTTCTGTTCCACTTATTCAATACGCAGAGTGCGAGCCAGCCACGTTTAAAAAAACCTAATGGGTCCACGCCTGGTCTCAAACACTTCACACTTTTCGCGTAGTCGCGTGATGTGTTTGTTAAACCGAGAAGGCTGTCGCAGGAAGGGATGGAAAACGCAATACCGCTACTGACTACCACCTACGCGATCGAAATTGTACAGGCGCAGCGAGAACAAGAATGAATTCGTGATTACGCATTACGCTTACGCACTTAACTTGAGCTGATTCCTTTCAGAAATGGGTACTGTCGATTATAAGTACTTCGCTCCGGGATAAACCAGACTCTCGTCTCCTAACTGTGGTTTGCTTTCCCTCAGCGCAGCTAAGCTTGTGGCAGAGCCCGCTTTAAAAGCGAATTTTCTTCTTGTTTTTATTTTCACTACTTGTCTCAGTTCATTCTCAAATAACCGCCTGTAACTGCGTTTTCAATGCGGCACGTCCTGAAAGCCCACGTCTGCCTTTATTACAATAATGAAATCCAGGCTTGTAAGTCGGCACACAACACCGTACCTTTTATTCGCATATGAAAAAGCATGGAAACCCCAAACATCTTGCTAAGAGAAAATACGCGCTACAACAAAATCAATCCAAACAAAAAGCAAAGCGAAAACATATAGGGCGAAATTTCGTTCTAATGCGCGAGCATTCTCTGCCGAGTACCCTAGGGCACCAACCGTGTAAGCCCTCTATCTGCACAAAAATACGTAATTGGCGAAGCTAGCACAGTTAATGATTAAAATAGTGTAAATAAAGATTGTTTGGCAAATAAAATTATGAAAACGAAAATTCAAAACAAATAGGTGCTAAAAATGAACTAACAAAATAAATACGCCCCCCCCCCCCCAAAAAAAAATACCAAAAACAGACCGAAAGACTAAAACAAAATGGGCAAAGAGTTCCAGCAGTGTTGCACCCTGTTGTCGCAAAAAAATGCATAAATGGTGAAGTATGAATATGTAATTGTTAAATAATAACATAAATGTTCGCTATTGGCCCAAGGGGAAAAAAACGAAAAATTAAGACCCGCAGCATCGAAATGCTTACGCATATTGGGATACAATTCCCAGAATTTCTTTATATATCCTTAGTGTAATTACAAAAGGCTCCAAGTGTTAGGAGTGTACGCCTGATGAGTCATTCCGCCGTCATCCCGTACCACCTTTTATGTTCTTCCCGGCTTGGGTTCAGTGTGGTGTTCACGATATCGTTTCGGATTCGGGTTTAGTTCTGGCAATAACAGAGGGCTTCTCGTGTACTGATCGGTTGGAGTTGGCTATCTATTCGGCACTTCTTCTGTTAGCCGTATCTGACGGATATTCAAGCGTTCCACTGGGGTAGCAAAACAGGTCATTTTTGAACGATGCTATGCTCATATATTTTAAGGCGTAGTATTTTCAATCGAACAGGCAGTCAATCTCTGCCTCGTAGGTTGGAAGCTGTTTAAGTAGAAGTGGACATTTGTTTTTACATTTTTCCGGGAAAACTGTCCAGTACATGAAATGCTGCAATAAAACGTCTGACTTTGAGCAAGTCAACAAGCTAGCAAGCAGGCAAGCAGGCAAGAAAGCAAGAAAGCAATATTGGCCTCGTCTAAACCCGTGACCAATGACCTGATAGAAAATGAACGTTGTGTGCGTTGACAGAGAGGCATGCGATCCGTAAACACCACGCTGCCTTGTCCATTTGGGGGAAGACGTTCTCTTCAGGGATGCCGAAGTTTTGTTAATCCGAAACCGCGCATTAAATGTAAGGAGCATCTTTCATAGCCGGCTCTTGTGAATAGTTTCAGTAGAGTGGGCAAGAAATCTTCGCACAAAATACATTACGACGTTTCTCCGCGGTTACAGCGAATTTTTTGAGCACCTCCCATATGACCAGCAGCGCTGGCAGCGCGTCGTTGTTGCCTTCAAAACCAGAAAAACGGGGAGGTAGTTGTAAAACAATTTATTCAAATAAATGGTGTAGTGGGGAGAGGGTTGTGGGATTGGAAGTAGATTGAAAGGAATGATGTGGGGACACTCCCGGAAGGGGGAATGTCTTCGCTTCACTAGTGACAGTATCAATCAGTTCAGCAGTATGAAGAGTTGTCCCGCCGGTTCGCAAGTGATGGCATAAAGGAAGGCTGGTCGACCTTGAAACGGGTAGCCTGGTTGAACGCGATCTACCATGACGTAGACAGGGTAGCCAGCCCCCCCCCCTTCCCCCCCCTCCAAACCACACGTGCGAGGCCACTTTTAAGTGAAAACATTGTCATCTGATTGAGCATGTGGGAGTCTAAATGTGTAAGATCGAGACTACAAATTGGGATTATGGGAAATTTCGGGTAACGGGGAAAAGGAAAAAAGGTATTCTTTCCCTTGCGTCGGTAGTGCCACTGACTTAGTTTCGAGACTTCATTGGGGCTTACCATCGTTTACACTTCTTATTCCAGGGTCTCATACCAGCGGCGATACGCAACTAGCGACGACGATCGAAATGCAAACACGGTTGGTTACTACCCATACACGTTCATAGATTGCGAACAGAATGAGCAAGTAAAAAGGCTAAGGCATTTCTTTTATGTACAAAATATTTCCGCCCGAACGTGGGAAGGCGGAAAGCAGCTCGAGTGGTTACTTGATCGCCACGTCCTCTACACGTCTTCTCTATTGACAGCCAACGTAAAGGATGAAGCCCTGGTTGTGTTAGCGAGTAGCAACATGTCCTACTTTGAGTGCATTCCACTGCAGCGGGCAGTGAGGAAAGGTGAACGGCAGATGCATTGGGAGTGTGGGAAGGAATTAAAACCAGTGAATGCAGTGAAGATTCCCTGCAGGGCTGCATACATTCAGTGACTGTAGATGGGCTGTTCCATATTCCACGTGCGTCAGTTAAAAAGGTCTCAGGGCTGCCACAAGGCACTTCAGAGTCATGAAGTCCCGATGCCTTCTGGCGAACTTATACCAAGATCAGAAAAAAGGATCGCCTGGACGCATTTGAAGTATGGAAGTGCGTACGCTAGCTCGCGCCACCGAGGCTCAATTAACAAATTCATATACGTATCGATAATGGACGTTATGGCTTTGTCAGTCTATTCAGACGTGTCGTTCTGGGGCCGAATTCTCTAAAACGACGGGGCGTCGCTTTGAAACGACGGGGTAGCGCCATGCAAATGCATGTGTTCTGGGGTTGGGGCCGTCGCTTTGGGGTTCTCTGAAGGTAGAGTGAGCCGCAGAAAAGCGCTGTGGCTAGGGCGCGAAGCGACACACACTGCCCCCCCACCCCCCCCCCCCCGTCGTTTCACTTGTCGCTTCGCGCCCTAGCCACAGCGCTTTTCTGCGGCTCACTCTACCTTCAGAGAACCCCAAAGCGACGGCCCCAACCCCAGAACACATGCATTTGCATGGCGCTACCCCGTCGTTTCAAAGCGACGCCCCGTCGTTTTAGAGAATTCGGCCCCTGGGCCTACATTTCGCTCTAGCTGAGCTTACGATAAAACAACTTTACCACCCCTTCCCAAAAAAACTGAGACAAGCGCGAAAGCTTTCTCACATCAAAACGGCTTCAAAAGTGCTTCGAAACCTTCGCTAAAAGTGGGCCCCAAATTCAATCAATCGATCGTCAACTCTTCAAAGGCCCAAATTACAAATGAAAAATGAATCCACGCAACAATTTTTTGTGCACTAAGTTAACGCATGTACGAACGATCTAAATGTATGCTGATAAGTGGTTTATGAAATAAAGGTATACTGTTGTACTCCTTCTTCACGATCGATGTGTATATATATTGTATTGTCTACAACCGTTCTTTTTTCACGATTTTCAAGTAACCATTGTGACACAATGAACACACGCGCCGTGTGTCCAGATATCGTATCAAAGCTTTTCGGTTGACCAACCGGTCTAGCATTAGTTTTTTTTTTTTTTTTACAGGACGCCACTGGCACCACTAAGAAAGCTTTCGCTTTTATAAAAATGAGACGATGTACTTAGTACACACTGTTTTGATTCTGTGTACGAATTGTGAGAAAGACAAGCGCTCTAACAATCCTCCACACGCGGCTCAGCGGCCGTGTCAATGACGCGCGTTTCCACGATTCCCACAAGAACAATCTTGCAGACAAGTGGCTGCAAAGCCGGTATAGGACTGTTAAACGTAGAGGTGTTTGAGGACCTGAAATGCGTAATTTCATATAACCTACCTCATGGAAATCTTTGAAGAGAGCGGAGGCATTCAGTTAAGCACCACAATCAACAAAGTGACGTGCACCGTAGAGTTTCTTTCTTAGTCAGCATACTAGAGAGGAGACTGCACCTTGGAATCCATGTCGGCGTGGGGGTATATACGGGAAGATCCCAGCTTCTGGTTTTGGGCTTGGGATGACAATTGGATTCTTCAGCGGTTTTTGGATTTGCTTTCTTCACTATGCATTAACACGTATACATGCTGTTCTGTGGTAGCCGTGAGCCGTATCAGCTGGTGGCAACTGGTGGCAACTGCGTGCTCTGTGAAAGAGCAGGCAGTGGGTAATCGTGCCTAACGTTGGTCATGCCGGAGTCGAAGGAACGTATGACTGAGCGGGTAATATGCCGCCGGAAAAGTTGTAGCTGATGAAAAAAAAAATTAGCAGTGGCTTATCTCGGCTATGCCAGGATATATGTAGCATGAGCTGAGGTTCAGCTGGTTATTCTTAGCTTTCCTGGTTGTCTAGGATTAGCTTTATTTTCATCCTTACTGCTGCTTCAATGACACACACACGGTATACGCGTTATGTAACACATGTATATTTATCAAGCGGCTCCGGCGCACCGTCCCCAATCGCCCCAGAGCTAAGCTGGTTCCACAGGCGCACGCCGCTGTTGCTGCGGCGCACGAGCCATCGGTTCCACACCCGGCCACACCTCGCATGATCATCAAGTGGAACGGGCTGCCACGTGTGGAACGGAGGTCGGAGAAGACGCTGGGCGCGTTGGGTGTGTGAGAGACGCCGGGCAGCGAGCAACGTTCTGTGTGCCATGTGAATTAAGTCACTGCTCCTCGCGCATGCGCAGCATGGTTCTCCAGGAGCCACGCGAAACTGCTCAACTTCGGCCAGTGTAGCTCACGCTACAAAAAAGAAACCAAATGTACTTCGATGAAGACCACACACGACAGATACGGGCGCCTGTGGCCGTCCATATCTTGTCTTCGCCCACGACTGTTTAACGCCACGTTTTCTTTTTTCTTGTTAAGCTGTAGCTGACGGTCGGTGCACCGGTTCACTACGAAGGCGACGTTTTCGTGGGAACGCCCAAAAACATTACCAAGCCCTTTAAACAAGTGATTATTTGAAATAGTGGTAAAGTTAATAAAATAAGAGCATCTAATAGGTTTCTCACAAAATATTAGCATTGTTGTTAACCACCAGCTTGGTCTCCAGAATAGTAGGCTAGGCACAACCGCACCGGCAAAACAAAACACTTTATTTCCTTTCTTAGCTTTAAAACGGCCTGTTTTATTTTCCACTTATATAATACCACAGCATTGTTTGCGTTTTTGTGGCACTGTGTTCGAATATATTGATACTAAAACGTGTCAATCCAAGCTAATGATGAAACTAAGGCGAGCACATGGTATAATGGCGTCCCATGACGACACAGACGGCCTTGATGTGAGCCGCATAGACGCTAGCGCCAGATTCCTCTCTAGTGTAAATAGTAATAAACTCTATGACGTGCACAGCTGAGCGTTGACGAATCGGATGGCGCCGAGTTCGGTCTGCATGCATGTATCCGGGAGCGCGCTCGTTCCCAGGAGCATCCAGTCAGATCGGAAGCATTGTCCATCAAACAACAGCACTCCAGACAAGTGAGCGACGGGCTACTCTCTCTGCCGTCAGACTAGATAACCGGGCTGGGCCTGATGTGAGACGGAACAAACGAAATTCTCGCTTTCACCGAGCACTTGATAAGATAACCCTCTGCGGTCAGGCGCTGGCAAGGAAACGATTCACTGAATATGGGTCGCGCCAATATAAAGTAGTTTATCAATTTGAACCGGATAAAGTTCGTTGGATGTGACAAGTGTTGCTGAAGGTAGCGTTAGCGGGCACTCAACCGGCCGCATGCGCGTGCTTTATAGGATGCAGTACGTGATACACAGTACTCGGCATTAACTTCGATAGTGCGCTCGATTAGGCGCCCTCGCATAAAGCACATGACGATGATAGGGGAACGATTGTTGCACTGTGTTTTACAGAGTCATCAAGCGAAAGTTCAGAATGACAAGAGGCAGCTTATTACTATTTGCGAATTTTATTGCATTCTCTTTTTGGATACATCATCCTCTTACTCTGCTGGAGCCCATCTGCTGATTTTATTTATTTATTTATTTATTTATTTATTTATTTATTTATTTATTTATTTATTTATTTATTTATTTATTATTTATTTATTTATTTATTATTTATTTATTTATTAAGTACCTACATCGCCCATAGGGCATTGTTGTAGGGGGTTACAGCAGAAAAAAATAGAAAAACAGCAAATTATAACCAAACAACAATTACACATACCACCGTACAGAGGGCAACACACTTGTCTATAACACAGGTTTCGTACTTATAGCCTTATTGTGCCTAGGCCGAAAAACATTTCAAGAAAACTATTGTGTCATTCTGAAGTCTTAACCATATATTTTGACCTCAACGTTTTTTGTGACAAGTTTGAGTCCGCAGTTTTGAGAGATAACCAATTCAAGTTAAACTCAGTGTTATAGACAAGGGTATTGCGCACTGTACAACATAAATCTAAACACTTACAGCAAAGCATTGTAAGGAACGTAGAGAACGCATAATTACAACCTAAGCAGAAACATGTAACGTAAAATAAACATCAGCAACCAAGGAAAGTAAATACACATTGAATATAACATGATAAATTTGTCGGTTATTTTATCAACTCAAAATGCTGTTTCAATTGCTATTAGGAAATTAGAATCTGAGAGTACTGGAATGTTTAGCGCGTTCCAGTTGTTAATAGTGTTGGGAAAAAACGTATTGAGTACATTCAAGCGGCAGTTATATTCCCTAATTTTGTATATATATGATCGCGTCGTTCGGACGTGTAACTAGGCGTCTCTAAAAAGAGTTCTTTGTTTATCCCAGTCTCACCGTGGTGTCTCGGCCTCCCAAAATATACGGGAAATAACATCCTGTACAATTTTAGTGGCGTATTTGCCGCTTTTTGATTCTGGGTTTCGGATTCGAACAGCGTCGACATTTCTGGCCATTTTCGAATCCTGCCTTAGCAGATATCCTTCATTTATAGCGGCGCAACCTATTAGCTTGTTTTTTAGCTCAGTTTAATCGAGCCAGTCGTCCTCGGCATGTTTTTTACGGTCCAACATTACCATTTACGCTAAATCTCAACCTTACCGTTCTATTTCCGGAGTATTGTGGGGTAATCCTTTCTGGACATTTTACCCAACAAGGACAACATGCTTACTCCCAAACAACTGGCGGTACCGCTGAGCCCCTATGCCTGCAGCTAGTTTGAATTGTGCGCTGTGATGCGGGGCTATAGATGGTTTGGATTGATTTAGGAAAAGTTGAGGCACTAAACGTTCACGAGAAGAGTCGGGGCAGGCGTTGGTCCTGTCTTTTCTAGTGAACAATGCGTCGCAACGTGCGGAAGGGGCTGGAACGAAAACTGTCAATTTAACTGCGTCGTCGTTCTCATTTCGTTCGCCCAGCTGACGGCACTTCGATACAAGTGAAGTTTCTTGCAATAGTTCTGGCCTTGAAAAAAATTGCTACCTCGGAGCTTGAATGTCGTTGTTGCCTATCCCTGTTTACCAGTTTGTTCGGCTGTCTCCCATTCCAGCTTACACGAAATCTGCCTTCTTTGGGTTCCCGGTCACAGACGTTTATCCTACGGCAAGACCATCGTTTGATGAACCTTCGGTTGTCCTCTGCCACGTTGAAGGTTCAAAATGTTTTTTGCGTATCATTGCCTATAGTGAAAATGCAGGAGGGTGTCGTCAGCTCTTCTCAACATTGCGCCCACGTATACCCTATAGGCCCTAATTTCTCTTTCCGCGGATGTCAATGTGAAATGATCTTGACGAGCACCCGGTCTAGAGTTCCACAGCTTAACTTCGCCATGCTCCACCGCACCGGTATGGTCTAACTTATTGTTCTCCACTGCGAACATCAAACAATAGAACATTTTTTTCTATAGTACGGCCACGGCTTCTCTTTAATGCGACAACGACAGCTCGCCGCTCAATTTAGCCGATTTGGTCATATACCACCGGCAGCACCCGTTCTGCTTCCGCTCGGGGACACACCGCTGCGCTTCCGCAAAGGAAATTACTCTTGCATTTCTGAGACCAAGCACCTGTCCTGATAGCTGCTCTTCCCTTTTTTTACCAGTGCAAAAATAAGAACTTTCTTTCTCGCAAACAACAAGAGTGACAACAACCTTAGGCCGTCACAAAGGTGTGCCTTTTCGCTGGGCTCAGAAGGAGGCGTAGAATAAAACATCTGCAGAAATTCAGAGAATTGTCTACTAATGCATAGTATTCTTTGAATTCAGAATTCAGATTCAGAATGTGAAAATCTGAATTTTTTTGTAAATGAAGGGTGTTACACGGTTCGCCATTCTCGCTATTTTTTGTGTATTTTTCTTATTTTATGGTTTCTTAAGGTTCTGTTCGACCAATTATCTCCATTTACGCTATTATAACGATTAAAGGTGCAACTTCCGCCAAATTCCGCATTGCGGAAATGCGGGGCATTACAAAATTCGCCATTTTCGCTATTTTGTTTATGTTTTTCTTATTTATTGGTTTCTCGAAATTTTGTTTGATCAATTATCTCCGTTTACACTATTAAAACTATTAAAGGGGGAACTTCCGCCTAATCTCCATTATTGTGGAAATGCAGGGCGTTACAGGCCCTGGCTGAGAAGGGGGGGGGGGGGGGGGGTACTCGGCAAAGAATGCTACGCATTAAAAAAATTGATAACATTCGAATGAAGCTTGAGCGACACTCCGGTATGGAGACCGGTTGCAGCGAGATTTTTCACCTTTCCGAAAGCGCTTTGTCGATGTTGGTGCCAGGATATACGCACCTTCATCAATATTCATGTTCGACTTATGCAACAGTTATGGGTACATCGTTCTTTTATTTTGTGAATATTTCTTTATTTCTTTTTTTATTTGTTTGAGCCACAGGAACTACTTCGGAAACACACGCCTCGCTCCGTGCCGTTCCCGCCTGCTCACTGGATGAACGTCGCTAGCATTCGTTATGGGAGCAAACTCGCGGAGGTAACGGGTCCGAGCCATGGGTTTTCCGAGTCAGTATTTCATTTGTATAGAAGACAATGCTTAATGAGACACGAGTGCTTGGTTGTATGCTTTTGCGTAATTAGCACGTATAAGCCCAGAATGCAAGGGTCCTTGCTGTCGGAGAGTCCGACAGCGAAAATCCCCACAATGTCTAATCCAAGTGCCAGTCAGACAACCGTAGAAATTATTGAAGCGGAAGGTCCGGTGACGACAGTATCAGTGTGGCTTATATATCTCTCTCCCCGTGAACGAACTTGTTTACTTTATCGAAGCGTGCAGGTGTTGGCGCAGAACGGCAACGGCAGGCGGATTAAGTGTAATGCGTTTTAACAGCGGAGCTGTTTAAGGGCTCGCAATGTCCGGTTGAAGATCTCCCTTACGCCAGGCGAAGGTACCCCTTTAGGCCCTCAACGGCCGTCCAGTGCGCGATATCGGCTCGTGCGCCGGGGCACGCGGTGCACGTCCATCGCCCTATATATGCCCTGGTAAACTACCAGAACTTCGACTTCGAACATACCGCGGCGAGTGGCGTTGTGAGCGACCCCCGACTGTGCGGGAGGTGGCCGCCAGCGTGCCGAAGTCAGCTCTGATGTTTCAGCAAATTTCGCAGGCGTGGGACTGGCTTCAATTTTAACAGCGGAGCTGTGTACAAGCCGTAAGTTCACCGTTGCAGGGAAAAATACCAAGAAAATGCCGAGCGCTCGTAACGCGTACCTCGCGTCGACCGCCGAGCGTCCTCGGCACGCGCAGTGGCTTCAGCAAAAATAAATAAATAAATAAACAAATAAAACTTCAGCGCTGTTGTGAAGCGCTACCGCGCCTGTTAAAAAACCCGATTGCTAATGCTAAAGATGAACAGACACCCTGTTTGGGAGAGGTCACCGCGGCCGCCGCATTCTCTAGAAGTCATCATGGATAATTGGAGACATGGCTACGAGTGTGCCAATCCTTCCCGAGACGACTTACAGATCCCACCACCGCTGTCTCGAGTCGATGACGAAGAGCTGGTGGAAGTCTACACTGCTGAGGATGACTTTGCATCCACCTCTCGCCGCGAAGAAGACGACGACCTCTTCGATGCATAGCACCGCAACTATGCAAATAAACAATGCCACTGAAAGATGTAGTATGTGTCCGGCGATGCTCACCTACAACTGCTTCGCCAATGAACTCTTGCACGTGAGGGCAAGCTTTCCTGACTAATTATTTATCTGTTGTTTATCTGTTTCGTGCTGTTTTAATAGCAGAGCTGTTTAAGCTTTAAGTTCCGCCGTCGAGCGTTACCGGAAAAATATACCAAGAAAAATTCTCCAGCGCACGTGAGCGTGCGCCTCGTGAGGAGCATCCGGCATCGGCCAGCTCGACCTTCGAGAACACCCTGCCCAGCTTTCGTGGCGTCATCTCCCGCGTGCTGTTCTTCTCGCCAGTTCACGTGCGTTATTCGCGCTATGAACGCCGTGTTCGCGAAGCCGTTTGCCGCCGCTTCTAGCGCGGGCTAACGCGGTCCACTTTGGGAGAGATGTGAAAGGCTGAGGACGAAACGATGCGGGCGTGCCCATGCAGAACCTTCAGCGGCAAGTTCAGAAATCCATGTGATGTGCAACAGCCGTGTCTCAGACGAAGGAAGAGGGGCCGTAAGCTGTGCTGTTCCTCCAGCCTTGCACCACTATAGTGCAGGCTGCGTCAATTTTTTTTTTGTTGTCATATCTTGCAGGTATATAAAGGCTTTACGTGTTGTTAAAAGTTCATTTGGAAGTCAGTGCTTGCGTATGTCCCTTTCTTGTCCTTGTTGTGTGCGCGCGCGCCTTGTGCGTGTGCGTGCGTGCGTGTGCGCGTTCGGGCTATACAACGCAATGTGTTCGGGCTACAGCGCCGCGCACGCTGTAGCCCGAATAATGTTAAATCAACTTGCCCAAACATTAACTCTACAAAGACTACTGGAACGCAAGAGTCGGTGAGCCAAGCGACATAAGGACAAAAACAAACGTATATGGCTGGTGTTAGTTTACACGGCACGGAATGGTACGCCGGAGTAAAAATGATTATTCGTATCGACAAGGGACGCACGCGCCTGGAAGCCATGGCCCTTTATAATAGGTGGCCCAACAACAAATATTGCGCCAACTCCGCGTGAGCGAAATCATTATGCGTGAAAACGAAAGTGAAGGCACCATACGTCGCGACTCAGCCGGAACCACACAAAATAGTAACCGAATCGTCCCAAACATTCATTGGCGATTAATTGGCGAATAGTGGCACTTGATTTCTTTTTACCTTTTAGTGTGACAGCTTTCTTAAAATAACTGCGTATGCATAACTGAAACGTACCGATCCTCTCATTCGTACGCGTGCCTAAATTTCTTTCCTCGTCGTCTGCAGTCATACTTTGAGTTTTAGTGCGGAATGATTTTGACACGAAAGTGTTTTATTCCTGAATACACCAAGATTCACTGACGTCATATCCGTCACGGAAACGACGCCAGTACAACGAACAAGCGGCCTGTAAAGGGTGCCACCCTGCAGGCACGGTCTCCTTGAGGGGAAGCAACGTTTAGTACTAGATAGTGCGTTAAACTTAGGGTTGTTCGTTTTCGGGTTTTACATTTTAACATGAAAGTGTTTTGTGACGGGATACACCAATATTTCACTGACGTCATATCCGTGACGGAAATGACGCCAGTACACCTTTGCTGAAGCGATTCGCCAGCAGGACTTCGCTCACCAAGCACACCACAAGACAGCCGCCGACCTGACAAATCATGCTCAGCTGCAGATTTCACTGCACATTTCACTTTCATGTTTTACCGATTCTTATGACAGAGGAATCAACCACAGCTTTTGTTTTCTTTTTTCACCCAAGGTGACTGTCTAAATCTGAACGACCGACTGGTCTTGCCGAATATTAACACTAATCATACGTGGGTAAATGCTATATGTTCCTTTGTTTTTCTTTTCTTTAATTTTTTATTTATTTTTTTCGACCCCGCGGTTGAACTTCCGGAATAACGGCCTGCATATATCTGGTGCTTCTTGTCCCAGATGGGCCAAAAAATACGAGGCATGGTTAATTATTTTTTCTCCTTCCGGGCTATAAAATCTCGTTGCGTATAAAATCTAGATGTTCCATAAAGAAGTCTTGACCGACTTCTAAAAAAAGACGGAGTAATGATTTGCCCTTTGGAACACTCAGGGGGTGCACGTTCCACCCCAGCGTGTTCTATTGTTCAAATCTGGGCGCACGGTGTTCCCGCTCGCACGGATGCACGCACGCACAAAAATCTGAAGATTGGGTACGGGCTACTAGTAGAATTTGCCTATAATAATCTCTGCTGCTCGGCAATGTGACAGGAGACGCCAGTAAGAAAGACGTGCTCTATCGACAGATGAGCGCGTTTGGAGCTAAGACAAAATCGAGAGCACGAGTGCGCCACTGCAAACCAAAAGTAAAGAAAGATGATAAGACTGGCAACCTTAAAGTGTGTATGGGAAAGAAGCTTTCAGATGTAAGCGAGCAAAGCTGATGAACGAACATTGCTGCAGCTGCCAGCGTTATCACTGCGCCCAGTGAAAGCAAAAAAAAAAAAAAGTTACTTCTGAGAATTGGGTCCGTCTGAATTCTGGCTTTAGTGTTGGCTTCCCATCTGAAAGATGAAAAAATAAAATAAAATGATGACCCGAAACAAATGTATTACAGGCATTTTTTACAGCTAGCGTACACGGTTAACATGCCTCGCAGTACATCTCAACGCACTGTAGACTTTGCCAGCTAATACAGTTTTATTTCCTCTTAGGCATGCAGAAAAATAAAACATTCTCAACCATAAAAAAGCGTGTTTGCGTATTTACAGAGGAGCCGAAACTGTGTGCATGGAAAGGCCACAGCACTACCAACGCTTCTTATTCATTTGTTACGGAAGCGATGAAACCTAATATATTAAATTTGATTTGTCCACTGTAGTTTTTTGCTGTGTCGCCGAAAAGATACAAACAACATTCACGATACTTGCCAACGCATGTCGAAGCTACGCTGAGATCACACCCTAGCCTTTTGCGCCCTGATAAGCTTTGGAAGCTCTGAACAGGAAGAAATTATAACAAAGCGCAAACTCGTAATTAAAGAAACAGTTATTTTTTGTTATCATTCCAGCATCGTGCCAAAAACAGAACTTAAACCGTTAAACTGAAACCGAAACCAATGTTTTGCCTTCTCACTAGCGACAAAGTTTGACAGCGGCAGCCATCTAAAACGATGTCACAGTAGCTGGTTTGAGGCTACGAGGTTCTCAAAATGGCGTCTGAAAATTTGTTCGATTCAAGATGGCGTACGTACGCGACAGCGACACATCGCTGTGGCTGCATAATAAGCTGGGAACAAGTAACGACCTGTGGTCGGGCTATTCTATCTGCTCCCAGTTAAACCAGGACGTCTTAAAAAACATTCGGGAGTGTTTCATCGACCTACAGTCCCAGGTTAAGCTAAAACTGCTTCTTTCGTTCCTGCACATACCGCGGCGCAATGTCGAAGAGGTAAGACCGCTCTACCACTCGCTTTTCAGCTTAATCAGAGCGTTTAGAAGCCGCTTACTGAGTTTTAGCTTGACCCTGAAGCGTCTTTGTAACTTCGTGGCATGTAGTTGGGTAGTTTGAAAGGTTATCGCGCCAGATACGGCTCAATAGGAGCAGCGCGCGCTGCTTGGTAAACACGCCAGCTGTGGTTTGTCACTGGGGGCTGGCGTCCCTAAAGCTGCTTTAGCGCCTACGCTGCCTGCTCCGTCACTGCTTGTATACGTCACAGCTGTGCTTGCGCAATTTCCCGCTTGCCATTAGTGCCAGTTCTTGTCCCCGGGTCGAGATTGTAGCACCAGGCTAGTATTATCCTGCCGTGTATCTCTGCGCTTTCGCGACAGCCGCTTACCGAGCCCTTAGTGGACGCGGACTAGTTGGCGCTATCTCTCTCTGTCTTTGGTGCCGCCTTTGCGCGCCACTTTTGTGCTGTGAATTGAACGGAAAACTGAGCTTTCTGATATGTGGCTTGCTTTTTGCGACAACACTGTATCGATGTAGTTTAGGATGGGTCCTGTAAGCGGTCAAACTTCGCGGCGCGACATCCCGCCCACACGGTGGAAAGACGCCCGCACGCCACATGTTTTGCGAACTTGTTTGCAAACACGCGTTTGTTTATGTTTTATTTTAATTTCCAAACCGTGAAGCCTAATTTCTTCCTGCTTTCGCGCGGCGCGTTGTATCTCACGCACTACACATGTCACGTTTTTCACCGAGCTCGAAGCAGAACGTTTGTACCAAAGAATCGCGCTCGCTACAAGCTCCTAGGTTTGACGCGCAGTGTCGGCGTTCGTTTTGTTGTTTTTGTCAATGTACGTAAGATTCTGATTGCAGTAGGAATTTTAAGTAATCTGCAGATCATTGTGGTTCTGCCCGCAAAAGTGGCGGGCGCTGTCGTGGTTTTTGGTTATTTAATTACAAATATTTGCGGGGCCCTTGCGTACGGACAGGAGGCTGTGCAACTACTTGCCAGGTTTTTAAATAGATTTGCAATGCGCGCCGTTGCATCTCGTTTTGTTGTTGCGCGTATATTTATGTATTTTTATAAGCAATCTGTGACTTGGTTGATCAATACATGTGAGAAAGTATGAGCTGTCCAAATGCATACTAAAATTTTTGAGGGCTGGCCAGACCTCTTAAATAAATTTGCTGTCAATTGCCATGAGTGCATGTATGCATTTGTGCGGTTATGTGCGTCTTAACTATCACACTCTTCGCCAGGTATCTAAAATACTTCCCAAAAGGCATACATTGCGGAAGCCGTTGCCATTAGACGCAAGCCTGTTCGCTTAGGTTTGTCTTTTTGCCTTCCAGTATTTCTGACCTCCCTTTGTTAGAATCAGAGTTGTTGTTAACGGACACAAGTTCTCGTTGCGGTAATGGAACTGAATTATGAACTAGAAATCAATTTAACCCCTGCAATAAGGTTCCTGCGATCTAATTCAGTTCAGCCAAAAAATAACGGCATTTAAGCAAAACGCTTTGCGCTTCGAACGCCTAATATCAAATCTGCCTGACGATCCACCATCAATTTCAGAAGCATCTTTGAAAGAACAAAAAACCTGCTTCCTGCCAGTTTCGTTTCGTCGGCTGTAAGGCAACATTGTGCTTGTAACAACAATTAAAGCTTAAACCAAAGGCAGTCAGTCTTTGCGCCATTGTTGTAGGAAACCAAAAGAAAAGTTGCTAAACTTTTTTTTGTTCAAATCCGTAGGACGGCCAGTGGCCGTTCGATGCCTCCTTCAAATTGTGCTGGCGTACATGGCAAAGAAAGTTATGTCCTTCTTGCAGAAAATCAAAGTGAATTTGATAGTAACACCCTGTTGCCATTTACCCGAGAACTTCGGACCCGCAATACAAAAGCCACATAAGATTCATACCGCTTTACGGTAACGAATCCGGCTACCCAAGACGGCGAACGGGAATTTAGCCAATTTCTCATCATCTATCCTTAAGGTGCTTTCTTGGCTCAGCTCAAAATGCATTTAAAGCAGTTATTTCAAGCTTCGATTGAAACAAAGCGGAATTGTCAATGCATTGCCCTGGCCAATTTTTGTTGCCGATCCCCCCCCCTTAAAAAATTCCTGGCTAGCGCCGATGCTTTTCGTTTGAGGGACGCTCTGGTCCAGTCTTGGTCAGTTCGTTTGACGAAGCAAAAAAATTTAGCAACTTTGGCATAATGAAGCATTTAAATAACGTAGTGCACGTTTTTGTATTAGAATGCAATGGGTTAATTGCTAATTCAGTTTGTCAAAGGAGCCTGAGCAAGTCAATTGGATTATTAGTCTGATATCATTAATGAACCAAATAACGAAGCCCTTCGAACATTTTTTTTGGTTTATTGAAGAAAATGCTGACTTGGAGGCCCGAAATTCTCGAAATGCTTTGAAAGCCCCAAATGTTCTTGATTGCCTTGGCTCAAATCCTTGCGAAGGCAATTCAAACCATGGGGCCATTCGCATTTGAGTCAATGAAATTTGTTCACTGCATGGATTGAACAGCAGGAATTATTTTATTTAAGTTCCCTAAGGACTAGAGCAAACACTTGTTAGCTGAAGGACACTGGTATTCAATAGCTCCATTTGTTCTTTAAATTTTAGAAAAAAACGTGTGGTTGTAACTTAATTAGACAGGGTTTAATGAAAACAGGGGACGAGCTGGCAGCACTAAAATGCTATTATCAGTGTTTAAAACTGCATGTTAGCCTTCAAGTGTACAAACAGAACTAGGGCCCCTTACAGTGACCCAGTCATGTTCCTTAGCTGTGGCCTAAGTAGGCAGCCACCGCTCGCACGAACAAGATTCTGCGACGACGTAGTGAAATCGCTGCAAGTGGCTGGGGAGTCGCTCTGGTTATCTTTTCTTTATTATCTAAATTATTTCCAAGTTTGCAACAAAAATGGTATCATTGTTTGGGGACCAAGGAGTAAGCAGCCTTTTTAATGAGCCAAGCTTGTATTGTGTATGCGTGGCTCCTTCAAATGTCTCACATATACAGTTAAACCTGGATTTAACGAACCTCTATGTAACGAATTCCTAAATTTAACAAAGTTTTCCGATTCCCTGTTGCCAGCCCCATTGAAGCCCATGTGTTTGCGGCCTGACGAAGGCGTTGCGACGGTTAACCTTGATGTACGAATTTGCTACGCTGATGAGTCATGGTTTTTCGCACTTTTTCTAAACAATCGGCTGGACAAATGCCCTAATTTAGCTAATTTCGCCTGCACCGCAAACGGTAGCATTTCGGCTGGCGCCCGCAAATTTTCCCGCCATTTTTGCGGGGCTACCGTGGTTGCCAGACCAGGATGCCCTCTGTTGATTAGGTGCATCATCAGGCCCACTCAGCCTTTCTGAGGTATACAAACCCCTGCGCGTCGCCGCGTCGGGCTCGGGCTTGCAGACAGAAGTTTTGTTATTCGCTTCGCCACGGGAGTACTACAAACGTATGGGGCCGTAAAGGCCGCGAGGATCTGTCAGCCCGCTGGTTACAAACCCCTGCTCACTCGCGCCGTGGGCTCGTGCTCGAGCCTGGTTTTTTTCGCTTCGTCCCCACGGAGGTACTACAAACGTATGTAGTAGTAAAGGCAGTCCGTAATTATAGTAGTAAAGGCAGTCCGTAATTATAGTATAGGGGCCCATAAAGGCAGTCCGTAAAGGGGAGGGCAGTAATGGTCTGGGAACCATGGGGACGAAGCGAAAACCCGGGCTCGAGCCGAGCCCGCGCGTGAAAGCGTGCAGGGGTGTAACAGAGCGGGCTGACAGATCACGGCCTTTACGGATGATGTCGAGCTAATCAACAGAGGGCAGTCCTGGTCTGGCAACCATGGTAGCCCTGCAAAAATAATGGTCGGGAAAATTTGCGCATACGCCAGCCGAAATGCTACCCGCAAACTACCGTGCGTCTTATGAATGAGTGCTGTGCAAGTTAGGTGATATCCCACCTGTAGATGTGTTGATGTGCGCATACCACTGCTTTATGAGGTATAGGTTTGTCGGTGATGAGTTCTTCTACCAGAAAACAAGAAGTTTTGTCTATTCATGACAAGCTCATAATTTTGGCCGTCCGGCCGCAAGAAAGATGAACATTGTAGTCCGGACAGTAGTATCGCAGCTAGCACCGTCTCAAAAAGTTAGTGGCAAAGCGGTCGAGTTCACGCAAAGGCGCCTTTCAGCATACCTTTGGTCCTTGAAACTGTTAAGGCACGAAGAGGTCAAAATGCAAAATTGATACTATTTGCGAATTCAGGGGTAAGCGCCTTGATTCTTTGGAGCGCCCTGTCTGAATAACTTCGTGGGAAAGCGCTGTGAAATAATTCTTAGGGAGAGGTCACTATTCTGATGTCTAGCATTTTATTTAGTTTGTTTCATTTCCGGGAGCCTTAACGAAACCTGCATGTAATGAAAATTGAATTTTATCAACTTCATTACATCCAGGTTTAACTGTACGACTTTGGCTTCACATACGACCCAATGGGGGAACCTTGTCACGCTGGTATCTGGCACCGTGCCGCTGCATTCTCTCCTTTGCGTGGCTGATTCCCTTGCACTACATATACCAAGATGGGTGCTGACAACAAGGAAATGCAAAAACGCATTTTGTGGGGCTACATCTTATGCCAAAGGTCATGGCATTTGGAGCGGTGCGAAAGCACAGGTGACATTAAGGAAGTGGGAAATGACTAAACACGGCATAGCAGTTGCACTTTGCAGGATTTCATGAAAGCATCGGCTTCGGTGAACCTTTTTCTTCAAGCTGCAGGCATCTTGTTATTTCGTTACAGATTAATGTTGCCAGAAATGGAGAGACTTCTAGTTCTTTTTTTTTTTTTTTTGTCTCTTGCAAAGTGCATGAATATTTTCACAGCACATGTTATGATCACTGAAGTCAGTTTGCTGCTACGGGGTGCTCTAGTTTATTCCTGTCCTGTCATTGAGATTGAGATTAATTGTTTTTAGATTAGACGTTGGCTAAACTGTCGAACAGAAGAGAACTGGTACAGCTTCACCAAGATTTTTTTTTTTCTTTTTTCACTGAGCACGCATTTATTGGGCTGCAGGAGGTGTGGTGGACGTCAGAGACAAAAATGTTCCTGGGTTTGGTGTTGGAGCTACGAAATGTTTTTAACCACTAATAGCACGCAGTTTATTTCATATAACTGGAAAAATAAAAAAGTGTTTTCTCGTAAAAAGCATTTCGCCTATTTATAAACAAGCTTGTTTTTTGTACGCACTTGTCATGCCGTCTTGTTCTCTGTGTTTTACATAACTTTCTTGCCCCAGGCAACGTGTAAGTGCAAAAGAGTGCAGTCCGGCCAAGTCTCCACAGAGACTTGGCCGGACTCTATGTACAAAGAAGCCCGTTAATTTGAATTCGAGCAGGCTCTGCCACGGATAATTCGAACCACGAGTCATTGCGATGTCACCTTGATGCCGGACACGCTGCCGGGGAAACCCTGTGCCTAGAGCACAAGGACGCGGGTTCAATTCCCGGCTGCGGCGGCCGCTTTTCTGATGGAGGCGAAAAGCAAAAACGCCCGTGTGTACGAAATTTCAGTGCACTTTAAAGATCCCCAGGTGGTCAAAATTAATCCGGAGCCCTCCACTACGGCGTGCCTCATCGCCTGCATTGCGTCGGCGCGTTAAACCCCGCAATCAATCAGTCGAATCAAACTAAAACCCTGTGCCTACACGCGAGGCTGTATAGAATAGAAAAGGCAAAATATGGTACAACCAATCCAAATCCCACTTGCGGGGTTTGTGGATGGCGTAGTTTTTGTGAACTTGGTTGATGAGGACACAAGTGCAGTGGTGTGTGGGTCGTGCACGGACAGATGAGGGCATCATGTGACAGGTCAGAAGCGCTAAACTTGTTCCTGCCAATGATGACAAGGAGGACGAAGCATAGTGCGGCCGTCTGCTCAGAAGTCACGGCCTGGTAAAATGCCGCCCACCTGTTCTTTGGTTGTCAAGGAGAAGCTGGGGCTTTCCACTAAATTAATTTGTTAGAGCAAGAAGTGCTGGCTGTCGTCTTTAGGGACAAAAGACAGGCCGCAATCGCAGGCTTTTTTCAAGCATCAATGTGTTGACATGCCCTGCTGCTTCCCAATTGCAGTGTACTGCGGTTATTGTTCACGTCACCAGTTTTAACATTCAATAATTGGAACTGAGGTGGCATCCACCTACCTAGGGGAGCCACGCTTTAGCGGGCGTGCTGCTGTATGGGGTAGGCACATTCCACTTGTCCTTGGCATTACTGGTGAACAGGATGAAAAGTTGCCTGTGGCAGCAAAAAAAGCAACAATATTATTATTCAAGCTTATGTAAAGTTGTATAAATGTTGTAAAAATGGAGCTCCGAAAAGATTAATTTGTCAGGAATTATTTAGAAGCTTCGTGCAGGATGAACAAGAAAGAATTGTTACCCTTTTTTGTTCTTTTCGGCTCCAAGAGCAAAAAGAAACCATGTGGCAAGCCAAGCCAATTTTAGCAAGCAAAGTCGCTGGCTGTTGTGGCGGTGCCGACGACAGCATGCAATTGCAGTGGCGGCAGATTTCCCTCGAGTATATAAGAGTGTGAAGCTCTATGGCAGGGATGTGTTGGCCGTAGATGTCTCACGGGGTGTTGCGTCTTTTGCGTCCCCAGTGGAAGGCTGAGCTGGAGGACATCTTGGAGGTGGCCTCGGCGTTTCAGTAAGTCAGTAAGAAGCCAATCACAGTTCTCCCTCGTCTGCACAATATGTCGGCATAGAGCGGGCTTGCAAAGGGTCAGATAAAGCTACAACATCGGCGCCATGATGAAACTCGCCCTGCAACTGAATGGGAGACGTCTGATCTCTGATACGACTGATCAACATGGTCGAACTTTCAGTCAACAACACCGGCGAGTAGCGCAGGCAGAAGTAACCACGTTTAATCTAAACTGGGCATTCGTAAACTGTTGACGCTGTTTTGCATGAGTCTAAACTGTCGTTTTGCTAGCCGATATTCTTGCACAAGTTTGCCGACGTCTGTCTCACGTAGCCTGTAATGTGAGTTGCGCGAACGTGAAACTTCTGACCTGACGAGATAAATGACCGAACGCTTAAAATGAGAATTTATTACATAAACACGTTTATCGAAGGAACTTCGAATAGTCTGAACTTAAAACCAATCCATCATTCATTTATCAAGCGCAAAAATAACTAGCGAGAAGCAGCGATACAGCGCCGAGTCCCAATATCACGCAGTTCGACGATTGCTTTCCTGTTTCCTGCAATAAACAATACTGTTAACGCTGTTTTGTTGATTGTATATGCTTCGCTTTGGCTTACTGCAGAAGCGCTCAACAGTAAGTGCGGTTAAAGCTGGGATCAGAAGTGATGAAACACGACAGATTCTAGGTTACAAATGCGAAGAGGCTTTTATGCAGCAGTTTTTCGCTGCGCGTGCTTCTCACGTCGATAGTGTAGTGCAGAGGTTCTCAAGCATGTTGGTCCCAGGGAACCCTGTTAAGTTCCGTTAAAGGAGCCATGAAGAGAAAATGCAAGTTGGTTTTATTCGAAAGATTTCGTGTTTTATAGTGCCCCAGCGCTTGTCCGGATACAAACGGTGCTTTATTCAGTGAGAAATTAAACAATTTAGGTTAAAATTTTGATTTTCCCGCTCAATCGTGCGTTTTCGTGGCCCCAAGTGACATCACTGGAACATGACTGGAACCGACCGCTCTGCAGCCTAGAGTACCTTCATTCACGCATCCGCCGTACAGGGTAGAGACACGTAACGCTGGCGCCGCCATGTTCGGTTGCTCGCTCGCCGCCGAAGCAAGTCATTGTGTCAAAACCGCGCCTAAATTATCGCCGCAACGCGGTTTACTGAAGAAGTTTGAATCATATTGTCTGTTTCGCGTTGCTAGGTCTCGTGGGAAACGAAAAGAATAACGCGTTGAGCCCGTTGGCCCAATTGCGGCGGCACGGGACCGTTCAAAAATTGTCTCCACCCTGTACAGCGGTGTTGGTTTGTTCCCGCGTTTCTTTACGTTCCGTAACCTAGATGGCGCCACCATACCGTGGCAAGCGTTTGGTTTGTTTTTGCCCGCATTTAAACCTGGCTTGTTTTTGTTCTGGGAGAAAATATTCGTTCCCTGAAACAGTGCTCGCTCGACAAATGGGGTCACGTAAGACACCGTTGCTTGCGTCAATCGGCCAGTGTCGTCTGCGACAACCCCAAGCCCCGTAGTGCTGTGCAGCTAAACCAAAGCATGCTGTGCGCAGTACGAACAGCAGAACGCATCAGTACTTCTATGTTTACATGTGCTTTCGTAACTTCCACTGTTTGTCCCATCATTCTTATTGCTTTGTAAAGAATGTGCCCTAAATTTAAGCGCAAAATCGCTCGTTCGTCTAGTTTGTAAGCTCTACCTAATTTGCGTCTGCTTCTGCCAGCCTCCGCCAATCGCAGAGCTTAGCCCATGTGACATCACAGGTTCTGTTGCGGGAAATGAGCTGGTGGGTCGCATGACCATTCCCGTTTTTCCTAATTATGTAGCTTATTTGAGCGAAGTTTACGTTAAAAGTGGTGTCAGTATGATTCTAACGAGACAATCTTTTGAATGAACCAAACTTGTGTTTTCTCTTCATGGCTCCTTTAAGTGCGAAGGAACCCCCCCCCCCCCTCCTGCCATTTTTCATTCTGTTCGTGCTACATTAACGTGCAATAAATTCAAAAGCAAGCAAGGGTATCGTTTTTTCCCCCCGTCGACTTTACGCGAATGCGTACGCTAGCGGCACCTATCTCCAAACAGGAGAAATGCGCATGGGGGTAATATAAAGCCGAGATTCAAGTGCAATAGTTTAACCACGTGGCCCGTTTTCGGAGTCTGGCTGGCTACAAGCTGCTGGCGAGATTTATTGCGCAGCTCGCGCGTTTCTGTTATGCGCCGAGATGTGCTTACTGACACTCGGGCGTGAGTAATGGAGGTTCCTTAGATCGATCGCACCTCAAGTTCACCATATAAGACTTTGCGACCGCGGAACCAGGGAAAATTTATCAGTGGCTCGCGGAACCCTGAGGAGGGGCCTGCGGAACCCCAAGGTTCCGCGGAACCCACTTTGAGAAACCATGGTGTAGTGGATTAAGTGTCCGACTAGGCTGGCCGTAACGTTGGCTGGCCCGGAGACCGCAAGTTCGAATCGCGCACGGGGCACTTTTTTTTTTTTTTTTGCTTGAGTGGTCTTGGGCGATTTTATACAAAAAGGATAAGATTCCGAAGAGAATTCGGCAGGGAAACTGGCTACAAACTGTACAAACACCCAGTAGGTCTGAGTTCTGCTGCAATGGCTGCCAGACAACTGAAGCTGTCACGACACCGCTCACGCGGATAGAAAACTGTTTTTTGGCAACGAATAAAGGATGGAGTATTTTTAAAATATCGGGTTTGCAGCTTTGCAGAACATTATACACAAAGAACATTGAACCGCGTTGAACTCTCGAATGTACTTGACGTGACGTCATTCTAGTTGCGCTGCCGACCGACGGTGCGCGCATGGTCGCTTGCGATGCGTCTCAAAACGAGAATTTCAACAGCGCCTCCTAAATTCCAGAAGCAATGAATTGTGAAAATATTTGGGATTTCTGTTCTTAAAAGGTCGTTCAAGCAGACGAAATTAAGCCAAGACAAATGCATTTTCTCTTCACGACCCCTTTAAGGACCTTCTTGCTCATATAAAGCTGACAACAAGGGCTACGTCAATGTCTGATCCCTGTGCCCGCTCCATATGCTGTACATGTCAACATATACAGCCCCGGCTGCATTTCACGCCGGATACACCGAACAGCGCCGGGAACCTGCCGCGAGCCGATCAAGGCAGTTCCGCTGTTTCGCTGGCGGAACCCGCTGCGGTGGCTCAGTGGCTAAGGCGTTGCGCTGTGAGCACGAGGTCGCGTGTTCGATTCCCGGCCGCGGCGGCCGCTTTTCTGATGGAGGCGAAAAGCAAAAACGCCCGTGTGTACGAGATTTCGGCGCACGTTAAAGGAGCCATGAAGAGAAAACACAAGTTTGGTTCATTCAAAAGATTGTCTCGTTAGAATCATACTGACACCACTTTTAACGTAAACTTCGCTCAAATAAGCTACATAATTAGGAAAAACGGGAATGGCCATGCGACCCACCAGCTCATTTCCCGCAACAGAACCTATGATGTCACATGAGCTAAGCTCTGCGATTGGCGGAGGTTGGCAGAAGCAGACGCAAATTAGGTAGAGCTTACAAACTAGACGAACGAGCGATTTGCGCTTAAATTTAGGGCACATTCTTTACAAAGCAATAAGAATGATGGGACAAACAGTGGAAGTTACGAAAGCACATGTAAACATAGAAGTACTGATGCGTTCTGCTGTTCGTACTGCGCACAGCATGCTTGGTTTAGCTGCACAGCACTACGGGGCTTGGGGTTGTCTCAGACAACACTGGCCGATTGACGCAAGCAACAGTGTCTTACGTGACCCCATTTGTCGAGCGAGCACTGTTTCAGGGAACGAATATTTTCTCCCAGAACAAAAACAAGCCAAGTTTAAATGTGGGCAAAAACAAACCAAACGCTTGCCACGGTATGGTGGCGCCATCTAGGTTCGGGTAACGTAAAGAAACGCGGTAACAAACCAACACCGCTGTACAGGGTGGAGACAACCTTTGAACGGTCCCGTGCCGCCGCAATTGGGCCAACGGGCTCAACGCGTTATTCTTTTCGTTTCCCACGAGACCTAGCAACGCGAAACAGACAATATGATTCAAACTTCTTCAGTAAACCGCGTTGCGGCGATAATTTTAGCGCGGTTTTGACACAATGACTTGCTTCGGCGGTGAGCGAGCAACCGAAAATGGCGGCGCCAGCGTATACGTTCTCTACCCTGTACGGCGGATGCGTGAATGAAGGTACTCTAGGCTGCAGAGCGGTCGGTTCCTGTGATGTCATTTGGGACCACGAAAACGCACGATTGAGCGGGAAAATCAAAATTTTAACCTAAATTGTTTAATTTCTCAGTGAATAAAGCACCGTTTGTATCCGGACAAGCGCTGGGGGCACTATAAAACACGAAATCTTTTGAATAAAACCAACTTGCATTTTCTCTTCATGGCTCCTTTAAAGATCCCCAGGTAGTCGAAATTAATCCGGAGCCCTCCACTACGGCACGCCTCATCGCCTGCGTTGCGTCGGCGCGTTAAACCCTACAATCAATCAAATCAATGTTTCGCTGACGGAACAGCACGGCCGGGAAATGGCGGAACAGAAGGAAAAGCCTCATATAGGCGTACATGTGGTCTGGACTTTAGCGTGTCATTCCTTATCTTTACACTGCTACAAAGTAGAATCACGTGACAGAACACGTCACTGTATTTTGTTCAGTCAACTATCAATCCTTGAAATGTTTATTTTCTACCGACATCGCATTTCATTGACTATTGCAGTTCCATAATTTCTGTTGTATGAAAAGCATTGCTTTGTTCATCTTGCATTTCCTCCACATCAACAAAACGGCACTATTCTCTTTATTGCGGAGGTTTGTCTTTTTGCCACTATTCCATTGTTTCCTTGACCTCTCTCCTGGTTAGAATCAGCATTCTATATTTGCTTAACCGGAATTTTACTGAAGCCATGTCTGTTCGATTTAACGGATGAAAATAGAATGAAATTTAAGAAACGTGCAACAAGTTCAACATTCAACAGCAGTGCAATAAGCTTTTCCGCTTAGCGTAAGTTTACTGTTCACGTTATTTGCACAAAAAATAACAAAAAGGTGGTTGCTTAATAAGCACAAAGACGCAGTTTTGCTAGCTTCACCGCCATAATATACGAATGTGCTGCACGTACGATCCACTGCGATTCGAAAGTTATCGCGAGAAAGCTACTCTTTCAAATGAAGCAGAGAGAACACGAGCTTTAGCAAATCTTCAGTTTCGTAATGCAACCAAGTCTGTGCTTGATAACAACGAATGTAAAGCTTGAAACCGAAAGGGGGCAAGGCAGTCGGGCGGGCCATTGTTGTAGCATAGAACAGCCAACAAAGGAGAGAAGAGTGCGAAATCTTGATTTTCATGGTTCCGAAATGAATCGGTAGGACGGTGGCCCGCGTGGTCGCTCGATGCTGGCACGATAACCTTCAAATTTTGCTGGACTCTACTTCATAGCTGATAAGAAAACTTATTGGTCCCTTTCCTAAAGTAAAATCTAAAACGCGAATTTTGATAGTAAACACCCAGTGTTGGCCTCGACTTTCGCCTGACGAACTTCGGGGACCGCGCGCCACTCACGAGCAAACTCATGGTCACGCTCACGAGCGCGTGCCCGCATAACCGCTGGCTCTACGGACGAACGAATCACCCGTGGCCTGCCCATGGACCGGCGAACGGGAATTTAGGTCATCATCATCATCATCTAAGCTCCTTAAGGTGGGCTTTTCTGTTAGTGGTCAGCATACACAAATCTCATGTTAAAGTCAGTTATTTCAAGCTTCGATTGAAAAACAACGCGCAAGAACCCTTGCCTGCATATTTCCCCGTCCCATCTTTTGGTCGACCGCTGGCTACCCCCCCGAAAAAAATTCCTGGCTACGCGCCTGCCGTGTTGCGCTGCTGCTGTCGAGTTCTGTTTGTACACAGTAATGCAACAATCAAATTTAGCAGCAGTCTTTGGCATTACAGTGATATCACATTATAAATAACGTTAGCTTTGACACGGTTTTTGCTTATTTATGAATCGCAATCGAGGTTTTTTGTGCTGTTTTGTGCCATCTGGCCACACTGGTTTGTCGCTTGCTCGCACTGGTGCTGAGAGTATGGAATTATTACGTCTTGATATCACGATTTAAGTGAACGAAAAGTAAACGAAGGCCCACAATTCAGAATCTTTTTTTTTTGTTTTAAGTACGCCAGTAATATATTTGTTAATGCTGACTTGGAGTGTCGTGCGCGAGAGTGCTAGAAATGGCATTTGAAAGCCCCAAATGTCTCTCCGAGTGCTCATTTGGCTCAAATGTCATTTGAGCTGAATGGCATTTCAAAACCCAGTGGAGCAGCACAACTTCGCATTTGAGTCAAATGAAATTTGTTCGACTGACATTCGGACACTTGTGCAGCAGGGGTATTACTTATTTCTGATTTCAAGTTTTACCCCTTAAGGGACTATGAAGACAGAGTACAGCATTGTTCAGTTTGAAGGGACCAGCCTCGGGTAACTCACTCAGCTCCATTTGAGCCGCGAAAAGATGTTTGACGGAAAAAACGCGAGCAGTATTGAAAAACTTTCAAATTTCACGCTACAGTGGTGTAATGTGAGCAGGGGTGATGTAGTATGGGCCAGCAGTAAAAGCATAATTATCAGTGTTTAAGTTAACTGCATGTTAGCCTTCAAGTGATACAAACAGAACTAGCGGCCCCTACAGTGACCCAGTCATGTTCCTTAGCTGTGGCCTACGTAGGCAGCCACCGCTCGCACGAACAAGATTCTGCGACGACGTAGTGAAATCGCTGCAAGTGGCTGGGGAGTCGCTACTGGTTATCTTTTCTTTATTATCTAAATTATTTCCAAGTTTGCAACAAAAATGGTATCATTGTTGTGGGGACCAAGGAGTAGCAGCCATTTTAATGAGCCAAGCTTGTATTGTGTATGCGTGGCTCCTTCAAATGTCTCACATATACAGTTAAACCTGGATTTAACGAACCTCTATGTAACGAATTCCTAAATTTAACAAAGTTTTCCGATTCCCTGTTGCCAGCCCCATTGAAGCCCATGTGTTTGCGGCCTGACGAAGCCGTTGCGACGGTTAACCTTGATGTTACGAATTTGCTACGCTGATGAGTCATGGTATTTCGCACTTTTTCTAAACAATCGGCTGGACAAATGCCCTAATTTAGCTAATTTCGCCTGCACCGCAAACGGTAGCATTTCGGCTGGCGCCCGCAAATTTTCCCGCCATTTTTTGCGGGGCTACCGTGGTTGCCAGACCAGGACTGCCCTCTGTTGATTAGGTGGCATCATCCGTAAAGGCCGCTGATCTGTCAGCCCGCTCTGGTATACAAACCCCTGCGCGCTCGCCGCGCGGGCTCGGGCTTGAGCCCGGGTTTTTTTTTTGCTTCGTCCCCACGGGAGTACTACAAACGTATGGGGCCCGTAAAGGCCGGGATCTGTCAGCCCGCTTTGGTTACAAACCCCTGCTCACTCGCGCCGTGGGCTCGTGCTCGAGCCTGGTTTTTTTTCGCTTCGTCCCCACGGGAGGTACTACAAACGTATGTAGTAGTAAAGGCAGTCCGTAATTATAGTAGTAAAGGCAGTCCGTAATTATAGTATAGGGGCCCATAAAGGCAGTCCGTAAAGGGGAGGGCAGTAATGGTCTGGGAACCATGGGGACGAAGCGAAAAAAACCCGGGCTCGAGCCCGAGCCCGCGGCGTGAGCGTGCAGGGGTTTGTATACCCAGAGCGGGCTGACAGATCCGCGGCCTTTACGGATGATGCGAGCTAATCAACAGAGGGCAGTCCTGGTCTGGCAACCATGGTAGCCCCGCAAAAAAAATGGCGGGAAAATTTGCGCATACGCCAGCCGAAATGCTACCCCGCAAACTACCGTGCGTCTTAATGTGCGAGTGCTGTGCAAGTTAGGTGATATCCCGCCTGTAGATGTGTTGATGTGCGCATACCCACTGCTTTCTGAGGTATAGGCTTGTCGGTGATGAGTTCTTCTACCAGAAAACAAGAAATTTTGTCTATTCGTGACAACCTCATAATTTTATGTGCCGTCCGCGCCAGCAAGAAAGATGAACATTGTAGTCCGGACAGTAGTATCGCAGCTAGCACCGTCTCAAAAAGTTTGAGTGCGGCAAAGTGCATCGAGTTCACGCAAAGGCGCCCTTTCAGCATACCTTTGGTCCTTGAAACCAGTTAAGGCACCGAAGAGTGTCAAAATGCAAAATTGATACTTATGTTTGCGAATTCAGAGGTAAGCGACCCTGGTTCTTTGGAGCGCCCTGTACTGAATAACTTCGTGGGAAAGTGCTGTGAAATAAACTCTTTAGGGGAGAGGTCACTATTCATGATGTCTAACATTTTGATTTAGTTTCTGTTTCATTTCCGGGAGCCTTAACTAGAAACCTGCATCTAGCAAAAAATTGTGAATTTTTATCAACTTCGTTACATCCAGGTTTAACTGTACTTCGCTTTGGCTTCACATACGACACCAATTGAGGCGGAACCTTGTCACGCTGGTATCTGGCACCGTGCCGCTGCATTCTCTCCTTTGCGTGGCTGATTCCCTTGCACTACATATACCAAGATGGGTGCTGACAACAAGGAACAAGAAACGCATTTTGTGGGGCCACATCTCTTTATGCCAAATGGTCATGGCATTTGGAGCGGTGCGAAAGCACAGGTGACATTAAGGAAGTGGGAAATGACTAAACATGGCATAGCAGTTGCACTTTGCAGGATTTCGTGAAAAGCATCTGCTTCGGTGAACCTTTTTCTTTAAGCTGCAGGCATCTTGTTATTTCGTTACAGATTATGTTGCCAGAAATGGAGAGACTTCTATTTCTTTTTTTTTTTTTTTTTGTCTCTTGCAAAGTGCATGAATATTTTCACAGCACATGTTATGATCACTGAAGTCAGTTTGCTGCTACGGGGTGCTCTAGTTTATTCCTGTCCTGTCATTGAGATTGAGATTAATTGTTTTTAGATTAGACGTTGGCTAAACTGTCGAACAGAAGAGAACTGGTACAGCTTCACCAAGATTTTTTTTTTCTTTTTTCACTGAGCACGCATTTATTGGGCTGCAGGAGGTGTGGTGGACGTCAGAGACAAAAATGTTCCTGGGTTTGGTGTTGGAGCTACGAAATGTTTTTAACCACTAATAGCACGCAGTTTATTTCATATAACTGGAAAAATAAAAAAGTGTTTTCTCGTAAAAAGCAGTTCGCCTATTTATAAACAAGCTTGTTTTTTGTACGCACTTGTCATGCCGTCTTGTTCTCTGTGTTTTACATAACTTTCTTGCCCCAGGCAACGTGTAAGTGCAAAAGAGTGCAGTCCGGCCAAGTCTCTACAGACACTTGGCCGGACTCTATGTACAAAGAAGCCCGTTAATTCGAATTGGAGCGGGCTCTGCCACGGATAATTCGAACCACGGGTCATTGCGATGTCACCTTGATGCCGGACACGCTGCCGGGGAAACCCTGTGCCTAGAGCACAAGGACGCGGGTTCAATTCCCGGCTGCGGCGGCCGCTTTTCTGATGGAGGCGAAAAGCAAAAACGCCCGTGTGTACGAAATTTCAGTGCACTTTAAAGATCCCCAGGTGGTCAAAATTAATCCGGAGCCCTCCACTACGGCGTGCCTCATCGCCTGCGTTGCGTCGGCGCGTTAAACCCCACAATCAATCAGTCGAATCAAACTAAAACCCTGTGCCTACACGCGAGGCTGTATAGAATAGAAAAGGCAAAATATGGTACAACCAATCCAAATCCCACTTGCGGGGTTTGTGGATGGCGTAGTTTTTGTGAACTTGGTTGATGAGGACACAAGTGCAGTGGTGTGTGGGTCGTGCACGGACAGATGAGGGCATCATGTGACAGGTCAGAAGCGCTAAACTTGTTCCTGCCAATGATGACAAGGAGGACGAAGCATAGTGCGGCCGTCTGCTCAGAAGTCACGGCCTGGTAAAATGCCGCCCACCTGTTCTTTGGTTGTCAAGGAGAAGCTGGGGCTTTCCACTAAATTAATTTGTTAGAGCAAGAAGTGCTGGCTGTCGTCTTTAGGGACAAAAGACAGGCCGCAATCGCAGGCTTTTTTCAAGCATCAATGTGTTGACATGCCCTGCTGCTTCCCAATTGCAGTGTACTGCGGTTATTGTTCACGTCACCAGTTTTAACATTCAATAATTGGAACTGAGGTGGCATCCACCTACCTAGGGGAGCCACGCTTTAGCGAGCGTGCTGCTGTATGGGGTAGGCACATTCCACTTGTCCTTGGCATTACTGGTGAACAGGATGAAAAGTTGCCTGTGGCAGCAAAAAAAGCAACATTATTATTATTCAAGCTTATGTAAAGTTGTATAAATGTTGTAAAAATGGAGCTCCGAAAAGATTAATTTGTCAGGAATTATTTAGAAGCTTCGTGCAGGATGAACAAGAAAGAATTGTTACCCTTTTTTGTTCTTTTCGGCTCCAAGAGCAAAAAGAAACCATGTGGCAAGCCAAGCCAATTTTAGCAAGCAAAGTCGCTGGCTGTTGTGGCGGTGCCGACGACAGCACGCAATTGCAGTGGCGGCAGATTTCCCTCGAGTATATAAGAGTGTGAAGCTCTATGGCAGGGATGTGTTGGCCGTAGATGTCTCACGGGGTGTTGCGTCTTTTGCGTCCCCAGTGGAAGGCTGAGCTGGAGGACATCTTGGAGGTGGCCTCGGCCGACAGCGACCAGTGGGTCAGCATGCTCGCCGAGCTGCTCCGCTCCTTCCCAAGCACGGGCACGCTCAACTTCAACATTGAGGAGAACTCTGGCGTCTTCGTCGACCTGTGCAACGACCTCCGCAAGCTAGGTGCGAGCTTTTCCGTCTCTCCCGTGGCTTGTGCGTGAGCACACGTTGCTGAAGGAAGAGCCACGACTGAAAGAGAACTGGGAATAAGGTTCCACATTAACAGCGATAATATACTATTATGTTTATGTAGGTTGTATGCATGTAAAGATTGCAGGTGCAAGGTTTGTGTTTCCGACTGTGGAGTGGTAATGGTTTCCGGTCTTCCTAGTACCGGTACCTGCAGGTTGAAGTACGACGACTAAGATGAGTACTTTTTCAAATGGTGGTTGCGTCCTATGTTTAAGCCTAACGTTGGGACACATACAAGTTGAGCCTTATGGCGTGGCAAGCGACTTCACACTTGTGTTGTGTCGAGCTGCAGATACCAGTTAGGGATGCTGGACCTCGAAGTGTGATGGTAGGCTTAACGTCATGCCATTGGCAACTGGCTTAGCAGCTCCTACATGCATGATGGGTGGCTTTCCTGGATGACAGGAACTTAAGATGGCGGATGGACATGCAACTTTGCTACCCTAGGGGAGCCACATACAGGAACTCTAGCCATTGCCAACCTGCGTTGCCCCCGCCCTCCACTGCTCATCAACTTTTGCGCAAGCGGATTATACACTGGAAAATATGAGAGGCCTCACCGAGAGTTTAAGTTTCTACATTCGCAAATCGGCTGAGATATGCGCATGATGCTTTCACGTTAAGTAGCGCTGCAAACCTGTTTGTGACAGCCATTTTTGTAGTTGTGCACATTGCCAGATTACACCGGGGAGCTTGGGGCCGCGAATAAAAATGCCAGTGAAGCTTAAAACAGAGTAAAGAGTGTAAAATAATCTGCCTCACGCTATCTGCTTTATAGCTTCACTTCTGGCTGCCGCTACAGGTTGACCCTGTCGAATCATGCACACAGTGAAACCCCGTTACTTCGGCCACTGTTTACGCAGAATTTCAGTAAATTTGGACGAGGCATCTGGTCCCATTGCCATTGCCATCGGTCTAGTCGACACTGTGTTGGAGATTTCGGCACAGGTTAAAGATCCCCGGGTGGTCAAAATTAATCCGGAGCCCTCCACTACGGTGCGCCTTATCGCTTGTGCAGCGTCGGTGCGTTAAACCCTACAATCAATCAATCAACGGTCTGGTCGACAGCCACAGTGACCAAGGATTTTGCGTCGGACACTTTTGTGTCGTCGTGTCAGCAGATGACAACACTGACTTTTAAGATTTGGTGATATTGAAAGCATTTTTCACTTCCTATGACCGTACTTGTGATAACTCCGACCCTCGGTTTATCCGGACCCCCTCCGCTCCTGTGACATCCGAATTAATGGGGTTTTACTGTTATAGCAAAGCATAAAAACCAGAGCAGGGTTTAAAATATTCATCGGTTCAGGTAAAGTGGCCCCCTTGGAAGAGTATGGTGGCAGGGCTGCTGGAGGGATTACAAATGCAAATCAAGTTCGTTGTCATCGACAGATTGCAGTCGCATGTAATCGTTGTATTTGTGAGAAGAGTACAGATCTCTGTCAATTTTGTAATGGGCTCGGCTTGTAATTTTTCCTTGAGTGCGAAGACTCGGGATGGTGAGGAGAAAAAGTGTATGTTAAATAAGTAGGAAGTAAAAAAATGCTGTAGGAATGAGAAAAAGCAAAATAAAAAACATTTTCTTATTTTTGGCTTTTTTTTTTTTTTTTTGGAAATGACAACATTTATCGTCTGCAATTCTTGTGTGCTAAAACTAGCCATTGCAGAGAAGTTCCAACTTTCGCTGTGCCCCACGAAAACAGATTTTAATATTTCCACCCTTATTTTAAAGGAGTAAGTTATTAGGACGGTCCAAGGAAGTTGTGTATGTATGAGAAAATACCTGCACTTGCGCGTTTCTTAATGGATGGACAAACTGTGGAGGTGGGCTAACCACGATGCAGACGTTTGAGGACTTTGAAAAACATTGCAGGAAGTCACAATGTGCTGGCTGGGTAGGATGAGTGGCCTTACCCTGAACACGTGTCGTACAACTTCTAGTTTATGCCTTTGTTTTACACCGTGTCTTAATCTCCTAGCCAAGGCTCTGAAGCTTGTACTTGTCGCTTGTACTGTACTGGACTTTTTAACGCAACTTTTTTCTGTCAATACACTTGTAGTGGATATGTTACCCAGCTTAGTGGGGTCCTAGTGTACCTTGCTTTCAGTTTTCCAACTTAAAAGGGGCCATGAAGACAAAAAGCTTCTTCCAGTCACGATAGACGTTTTTTAACCGGGGTAAAAAAAAAAACTGGAAGAAATATTGAATAAGTTCAAACTTCGCTTACAGTGACGTAATATGGGCAGGAGGGATGTAATGCAGCCTCCCATTGTCCCTGAAGAAGAAAGTGTATGACAGCTGCATCTTAGCGGCACTCACCTACGGGGCGGAAACTTGGAGGCTCACTAAGAGGGTTCAACTTAAATTGAGAACGACTCAGCGGGCACTGGAGCGGAAGATGATAGGTGTAACATTAAGGGACAAGCAGACATATTAGTAGAAATTAAGAAGCAGAAATGGACATGGGCGGGGCATGTTGTACGAAGGCAATATATCCGTTGATCATTGAGGGTAACAGAGTGGATCCCTAGAGAAGGCAAGCGTGGCAGGGGGCGGCAGAAAGTTTGCGGGGATACATTCGTCGCAGTTAGCACAGGACCGGGATAATTGGAGATCTATGGGAGAGAGAGAGAGAGAGAGATAAAACATCTTTATTGTCCGGCAAAATTGACGCTGCCTAACGTCGTGTCAGTCGGTCCCTCGGCATCGGCTACCTACACGCACCCAGCCCCCGAGGCGACAGTGCTTTCGGCCGCTGACGCTCGAGAGCCTCCAACACTTGCTGGACGGCCCTGTATTGCACGTCGTAGTCCTTGCTTGCCACCGCATCCGCTAGGTGCGGCGGTAACGTCTCTGTAGCACCGTCGTTCACTTTACAGTTCCACAGGATATGAGCCATCGTGACCCTGTCCTTCCTACACACCGCGTACACATCGCTCGGATACACGTCCGGGCACACGTGCTTGGCTATCACCAGAGTCCACATCACGCACGTTTGTAGTTGTCGCAGCGTCACCGCTTCCCTCCTCGTAAGCTTGTGGTGGGGCGGCGGTAACACCTGTCTGTTGCCCCTGTACCACTCCAGAGTGTCCTTATACGAGGTGAGCGGCGTCGCCTCGTCGTCTTCCGTTTCCATCGGCGTGGGGTCTGGGCTCGCGCCGCGACTGGTGAGCGCGCGCGCAGCTCGGTCTGCCCCTTTGTTGCGGTTCTCGCCCGTGCTAATCGGGCCGACGTGTGCCGGGAACCATTTCAGCGTCGCCGGCGTCTGTCATGGTTGTAGGGCCCCGCACACCCTTACTGCGCACGGGGACACACTGTCCGTAGCGTAGTTCGTGATCGCCGACCGTGAGACGCTGATCACCGTTGAACACCTCAGGTTCGTGAGCGCCAACGCTATGGCTAGCTCCTCGGCCTGTTCCGAACTCCGCGCCCGGACGCTGCCGGCCGTGTACAGCTCCCCGGAGGTAGCCGCAACTACGGCCGCCGCATACGTGCCCGGCCTGTCCGGGTACTTGGCCACATCGACGTAGTAAGCACCGTTGTCCGATGCGTGTGTTGCCGTGAGAGCCTTCGCCCTCGCGATCCTCCGCTCTTGGTTGACTTCGGGATGCATGTGCTTCGGGATCGGCGGCACCTGCAACTGGCAGAGCAGCCTACGCGGCAGCGACGCCCGGCCCCCGTCCCCGTGCAACCCCGTAGAGGCCTTTGCCCTGCAGTGGGCGTAGACAGGCTGGTGACGGTTACAATGATGTAGTATGGGCCAGCAATAAAAAGCACCAGTGTGTTAACTATGCATTAGCATTCGAGTGATACGATCAAACGCAATAAGAGGCCCCACTATAATGTTTTATAGCGGCAGCTTACTTGGAAGGCCACCAATTGCCTGAACGAGATTCTGTGATGTCATAGAAAATCGTTGGAAAGTGGCTGGAGAATCGCCACTGCTTCATCTGTTATTTTTTGGAAGTTTGCAATAAAATTGGTGCCGTTATCAGTACAGAGCAGTCTTTTTAATGAACGAAACATATTTTGCCTTCACGGCCTTTTTAAACAATGTACGGGCTTTTCGCTCATGTTATTAGTGCATTCGGGGCATTCTCTGTGACCTGGTAGCTGCATGCACTGCAGAGCATGGCCGTGTGGCTTGTTTGGGGAGGTGCGGCCGACTTAGTATGAGGGCGGGGGTACTCATCCGGGGGGGCTGGCGATGACGTGCAGTGAAGAAGCATGGGGACAAGAGCATCCTTCCCCTGGAGTGCCTGTACCTGAACAAGCACGCCCTCACGGCCCTGGTGGGCCAGCTGCCCCCGCCCGTGAAGCACTTTGCCCTCAAGCGGAAGCCCAAGTCGGCTGCCCTGCGAGCCGAGCTGCTGCAGAAGTGTGAGTGCACTCTCCCTTCTCCTCTGCGTACCTGCCGCACTGGCGAAGCATCCCAGTTGTTGCTGCTGAGCTCAGAGGACAGAGGACGCATAGAGTTCCATACTATAAAAGTACTAGAGGCAAATCTGGTGCCAGTGTTTGGGTAAGCCGTGCTTCGATGAGCGCACCATCTTCTACCGCAGAGAAACGTTCTGTCGTTACTTGGAATGGCTCGCCAACAAGCGCAGAGAAGTTGTCTGTGGCTGCACAAGAACAACAGTATTATCGTTAAAACAGTATTTAAACTTGGTTTTCAGTAGAAAAGTGGAACTTTAGAAGATTTATATGTCGAGGATTATTGAAAAGCTTCATGCAGGATGAACAAGAAAAAAATGTTGCCTTCACTTGTTAGCTTTGGCTTCAAGAGTGAAAGGAAGCCTTGTGGCTTGCCAAGCCAAATAGGAAAGGAACACTTCCGCCCATGATGGCACGCAATTGCAGCAACTGATTTTTTTTCTCTAGTATGCAGTGAACCACATGCGAGTGGCAAGCATTGTTGCCAGGGCTGTACCTCAGCGTCCAGCACTTATCGTCCTAATATAATGCGTGAAATGCTTTTAGTGGAACCTAACCTTGATATTATGTTTGTATCTGATGCGATGGCTCAGTGGCAAAGGCGACTGAGCACAATGAAATCGCTGGTTCAACTGTTCACTGTTTAGCTGAGGGAGGCAAAAAATGAAAATGCGTGTGCAAGGTTTTGGCAGAGTCGAGTGGGTCTCAACTGATCCGTAACCCTCCATTGGGGCGTGCTTCATACTCCAGGTGCACCTTTGTAGTGTAAAACACAAACTTGAACTTTTTGCCTCCTTGATTTTTCACTGGCAGAGTAGCTTGCGGGAAGGCTATACAAGGCGGGTCTCAAACCATTTGATTGAGGGTTCTGCTACGGGCATGGACGCAAAGCTCGTGGGGTTCATTATTTTGTCTTGAATACACTTGATAGGCCAGTGCTGGCCCATAAAATGTCCACTTTCAGGTGTTCGATATTGCATAATAGCAGTCTCCTTTGCTCCTTTTGAGTGGCCTCAAGACTGCAGCCTCAGCTTTTCACATAAGGACAGAGATTCTTTCACACACAAGACAAGGACACAAGGACAAGGACCCCCCCCTCCCCCCAATTTATTTCGTGGGTAGTCTGTCTGGTTTGAGCAGATCACAACTTTCAGACAATGCCATCTTTAATGCAAGAGTAATTTGTGTGCAACAATTAACTTTCAAATGAAAATATATGCGAGCTTGCCTGGAAAGACAAGAGAGCTTTACAACGCACAGTCACTTCTCTCTATGTCATGTTCCGAATGTATTAAAAAAAACTCTTTGCGTATTTACCCGGCAAACATTTGTTACCTTCGCCTTCATTTCTTTTAAGGGTTAGACATTGCCGTAAGCTAAATTTTTAATTCCTCGTAGCGGTAATGGTACCAGAAGCAAGAAATGGGTGTGTCTGTTAGCAAATATCTGATGCCAGCTACTCTCCCCTTTTTTCTCTCCTTCTGACTGTGATTAGCGTATAACGAAGGATTCAGTTTCCTGTCACAAATTATGACAGCAGCAGAATTGTTGTGAAGTGTGCCTCTTCAGGATTCGCACAGGTCCTTGAAAACCCTTAAATATAGAAGTGTCAATTTCAAGGCCTTGAAAGTCCTGGAATTTTTAAATGGTCCTTGAAAACTTTTGATTTTTCTGGAGAGAACCAATGGCCCTTTGCTTTTTACAAGAATTTGAAGTTTTTGTCGTGGATTTTAGGTGTTAACAAATGTAAAGAAACATTGTAACAATCAAGTTTCAGTGTATTGTGTGAGATTACAAGTTCGGTGGATTTTCGTTATTACGAGACAACATCGGGAGCAGGCACTTCTCAATCCAATCAGTGTCATAATACAATCCAGTGAAAGCCGGCTTCTCTTCTCTATCTTGCATCTTCCATCTAGTCTGTGGACGCTCGCTCAATGCATGTGTTCTGTGCCTTATACGCTCCACCTGCGTTTGCTCTTACGTGCAAATGGTGGACATGTGCCTAGTTCGTCTTGCCTTGCAGCAGCACTTGCTGATTTAATTTTAGCTGGCACTCTTGCTGACAAAGCAGGCAATGGAGGCAACATTAACGAAGTTTTGAAATCAAACAGCCTGAGAAAAACAGCAAGAAAAAAGAAAAACCTCTAAATACCAACCATGAAATAAAAAATAAAGCTGGGGGAGCATTCACAAACCCGTTAGTGGCTATCTAAATGTGCACTAGTGTGCTTAGGTATTGTGCAATAAAAAACTTTTGCATTGTGTTGAAAAAGTTATAAATAATCCCAGATAAAACATTAGATGGGGACCTTGAAAGTGTGTTTTCTGGCCGTTGAAAGTCCTTGAAAACCCTTGAATTTTTGCTTTTGAAGCCTGTACGAACCCTGCTCTGCCTCAAACAGTTGTTTTAGAAAGCTGTTCTGGCGGTTGTTTTCATGGCACATCGAAGCAACGGGTAGCTCAATTCCTGGCGTTCGGTGCCTGATCCCGCCTGAATCCAGCACCCTAGCTTTCAAACATCACACGACGTGTGTTGAGTATGATGTCGAATATGATGGCGTTGTTCAGTAGTGTTGATTCATTCGGATCTTTTTATCGCATCTTTGTGAACAATGCCAAAGGGAACCGCACGTTTGAAAAAAAATTATAATGAAACGACAAGAAAAAAATGCACTGGCGATTACTATACTCCCTAATGCGAAATTTGGGTGCAGCTTGAACTGCAGTCTTCTTCTTCACGGCGCATATCTGCTGCGTCTTGGGAAGCGATCGCGTGATTAGTGGTTGTTCGGCGGCGTGCGCTACTTTGCTGTTATCCCGCCGAGTGTCGCCGCCGGCTGCGAGCATGTTGTTGCAAATAGTGTTGGAACCTCCTGTGCAAAGGTCACGGGGTTCGGATAAGTGGTGAACAGAGCAGCATCTGGGGGAAGTGCGAGGGGGAGGGCGCTCCTTGTAGGTGGCGTTGCTCCTTGGCAGCGATGCATGGTGAAAGTGTAAGGGGGTGGCAGCGAGACAGATGACGCCGTAGCCGCGCATGCCGCCCTCCCCCTCACACTTTTGCCAGATGCTCCTCTCCATTTTCTTCCTGCCTTCACTGCTTCGTTCGCTCACTCGGTTATGCAGACGGTGACCCTTACCGCCGCCGCTATGAAACCCAGGTACTGGGAGATCATATTGTCACGAAGACAAGGACGAAGCGGTTGTCTTGAAGGAGAAACAAGTTTATTGGAGCGAACTTGTGCTCCCCTAACAACTCAAAAGAATACAGAGGCGGCGAAGCAGCGGTCAACAAAGTGACTTGCGTCGGCAAGCGTCGCAGAATCGAATGCCGAGGCGTCTGCTCTGCAGGCTTTTTATCTTTCAGCGCGAGTGTTTCTGGAACCGTCGATTCACATCCAGAACATTGTAGATCACAGACGATTATTCTGGGCTAGCGACGTTAGGGCGAAACAGTTTGCTTATCTGAATGTGATAGCCCGTGCGGCATAAAAATAAAGAATGGAAGACGCGCTTTGCTTGGAACGCAGATAACGCAGCCGGGCGTGGCCCGGCAGTAAAAACAAACAATAAATAAGCAAGCCCATACATGGTTCGCGGCAATATGAAGGTCTCCCACCACGTGAAAGAGAAGAGTTTTTGATGACTAAATGCATTGAAATAGTACCCTGGAAGTAGTGTTGCCAGAGTGTTAGTGCTGTCCCCTCTCACTCAGTTTTTCCTTTGTGTGGGGAAAGAAATGTAGCGGAAAGCAAATTTTTAGTGGAGCCTTTTTGGTTTGAAGAGGTCTGTGGAATGGATCTTGCAAATCTGTTCCTTTGCTTGTTTGAAATTTTTTTGTTTGGCAAAGCTTAAAAGCACTTGGCAAAGATGTGCTCTCAATGTTTCCTCCACTTGAAGAAATGGGCAAAGTTCAAGCAAACACGCGCTAGTATCAGAAGTGGTGCTACTAGGTAAGCCAAAACCTGTACGCTTACGTTGGTGACCGAATTCTCTTTTAGTGGCATTTTGTCACCTTTCGTGCAAGTGCTCTAGTTTACTGTAGCTTTTCCTATATAAAAAGTAACAAACATGAAGTTCAGATTGACTGCAGAACATAGAATTCTGGGGTCAGAGATTAATAGTGCATGGCCTGGGTGATACAGTGTGCTAGTAATTTGTGATGAACTGATAATTAGTTAACAGGAATCAGAGACTATATTAGTACTTGTTCACCAACCCCTGAAGTCATTAGCGGGGGCAAGGGTAAAAAAGTCGGTGTGTGTGTGTGTGTGTGTGCCTAGATAGCTTTTCCCACGCTTGGAAAGTTTCCAAGAACAGCAGTGGCCTTGTTAAATGTACAGGGAATGTCAGTCTCTGCCTGGGTCCTCAGGAGGGAGAAAGTCTGACGTTTGCTGTGGAAGCAGTCAGTTTTGTTTGACTAACGAGTGCAGTGTGTTTGTCCCCCTGTGCCACTTTGACGACCCCTTCTTCCTGTTTTGGTTGCTGCAGCCCAAGATGCCCTGTCCAACGCCAAGCGAAACACTTCGTCCTCGTCAGTGCCGATCCGGTGTCGAGGGCTCACCAAGAATCTCAACGACTCTAGTAAGCACTGCGGGGTTTCTTTTTCAGATCTCGGTGGGTGGGGGATTTGTGGGGCAATGCCTTCTGCAGCTATTATGAATGCCCTGAAACGTTTACTTGAAGGGGCCATGAAGACAAAGTACAAGTCTGGTTTATTAAAAAGGACCGCTTTGTCCAAACATCAACGATACCGATTTTATTGCAAACTTCAAACAAATAATGGAGATCTTAAAGGGACCCTGCAACACTTACCATCGACTACTCGGAATGTATTCTGAGGTAAATTCTATTGTCCCAGCAATCTCCTCCCGCAAGAATTATGAAAATCCGTTCACTTTCACCGAAACTACGCGTGATGAAAAATTGTGCATAAATGTTCCCTCTCAACTCAACCGCGAACAACGCGACGAAAGCTGCGCGCTCTCTCCTGGAGAGGGGGGCGGCACACGGTGTTCTGTTCGGCGACCTTCGATATGTCACAGGCCGGGGAGTTTTGTCCTTTTCCCCGCAACGTGGACGGGTCTATTTCCGGTCTGGTGCCACAAAAAAGCAGGCATGGTGGCCTGCTCGCAAGCTAGCGCTCAGGCTGGTAGGGCGTTTTAGATGCGACTGCATCTCATTCACTCGCCTTGTCCCTGCATCCGGCGTCGTCGGCGTTGTCCGCCCCTCCCCCATTCTCCTCGCCGCGCCAGCTGCGCTCTCCGCTGCTCACCCCCTCTTCTCTCCGATAGCAAACACTCTCTCGCGAGGGGCATTGGATTGGATTGGCTTGGATTGGATTGGATTAAAGTGGATTGTGTTGGGTTGTGTTGCGTGATGGCCGCGGCAGACGCACTGGCGCCGGCGCGTCCCCTCACCGTTATGCGCGCTATAAAACGCGGTGCCTGCTCTGCTCCGCTCCATCGTTCCAGCGCCGTTCCTCTGCTGTCCAACGCTGCAACGTGAACCCCCTGTGCGTCGCATCTACACGGGGGTTCCCGCGAGGGGAGGTGGGAGTTTTCTTGTTTGAAGAAATAAACGTTTGTTGTCAAGTGGGCTCGTTAAAAGTGGAATATTTAGTTCGTCGCTCAAAGTACGTGCGCACTCAAAACAAAAGAAACACCAAAAGCATGCGGGCAGGTTCAGACATAGAAGAGGTTGATACACAGCGCCGACGATGGCGGATCGTCACAGGAAATGCCAGAATTTAGCCGTGAAGTTGACCAGCGACAGCCAATAGGACAGACAGGACAGCCATGGCCCGATTGACGTCGCAAAGGCCATGCCAGGGGTGCGTAGTGAGGAGAATTTAAGAGAGCGCGGTTAATTTTTCCGCGTCTTTCACGGCGATTTGCGCGCTTACCGCTTCATGTGCACGTGTAATATTTGGCTCGGGTGTTCCTGGCAGTGTAATCTAAACGTCGCGCAGGTTTATTTGCGCTGCACGAAGAGTGTTGCAGGGTCCCTTTAAGGAAAACGGATGAGGCAGTGGCGACTCTGTAACAGTGTTGCGGAACAGGTAGCCCCATTCCATTCCAGTTCTGTTTTGAGGAATTAGAACTTCTGTGATTCCATTCTGGTATTCCCAATCAGCGTGTTGTAATAGCTTGCTCCTGCATGGTGTTAGAGGAAGAATACGCTACCGTCTACTTGTTTTGTCTTGCACAGCCTGTCATTGGTTACCTCACTATGCTTTTTGCGTATCATCACAGCAGCGCTATTACGCTGTGGCAGCAAACTCATAGGCAGGTCATCCATTCCTTGCTCCCACCCTTATGCATTTGCAATCCTTAGCTTTGCAGAGCACCGACGAGCATTGCAAGGTCGATGGACACTAGGGCACACCAAGGTACAGCGCAGTTTGGCATTCACCTTACGGAAGTTGCCACATCTTCCGCAATAACCTCATTCCATTTGTTGATTGTTTTGACCGGACGTGTTTAGTACAGGACATTTTTTAAGACCGCCCTCGTTTCCCAGACACAAGTTGGCACAATTTTCTGCATGTCTCTGAGGCTCGCACACTTCTCTAAACAATGCATGCTGGCGGCTAGCTGCATTGCTTAGGTTTTGGTTAGGTGACAGCGCCTGCTCTTTTTTTATATATACAGTCCTTTCTTTGGTTTAGACTGCTCCGTGCACCGAGGGGGTCGCAGGTAACCATTGAGTGCACATGGATGCCTGGAGTGGCTCACATTCTCTCATGATTTCGTCAGGCCCACAGGACACAAAACTAAAGCCAAGCAAATATCCTCGGCTGTCACCGCCTCCAGGACCCCCCTCCCTCTCTCTGGGTTTCCTCACAGCCCTAAAATGCCTCTCCAGAAAAGGGGAAGTTATCACAAATAACGTCTATGAAAACTCTGCCGGTTCAAGAGCCAGCTTGGCTGTAGGTATCAGCTGAAGGTCGACATGGATTGTCGAAAAATCCAGCCCATTCAATTCCGGCCAGAAGGCGCCTAGTTCCATTCCCATTCCATTCCTCCAGGGGTCGTCACCATTCCATTCTCATTCCATTCTGGGCCGTGAAAAGGTGGAATGAATCCGTAGCCATCACAATTCTGGAGTGGTAACTCCACAACACTGCTCCCTAGCCACTTTACAGCAAATTCTCTATGACGTCACGGAATATTGTTAGTGCGATTGGCAGCCACTGACCAAAGCCACTGCCAAGAAACATGGCTGGGCGATTATTGTAGTGGGCCTCCGGATCCATTTGATCGCATCACTTGAATGTTAACATGCAGTTGACCACTGATTGTAACTACGGCTTTAGCACTGGACCAATTTATGTTAGTCGTGCTCATTTGAAAATTTTCAATATTAAGTTTTTTTAAGAGCGAAGCTGTTTAGCAAATCGTAATTTTTTGTGTCCACAGTTAAAAATACCAAAATATTGCTGAGCGCATGCATGTGAGCGTGGGCCTCGCGGCAACCGCCCAGCAGTTAACAAAACCAAGAAAATGCATAGCGCTTCTGTGTTGCAAGCCTCGCAACAGTGGCCCAGAATCCCCTGCGCATGTTTGTCAAGCCAAGCATACCCACTTTGGCAGATTGACCAAGATTGCAGCAACCGCCCAGCAGTTAATAAAAAAAAAACTAAGAAAACGCCAAGTGCTTCTGTGTGCGTGCCTCGAGGCGACCTCCCAGCGTCCCAGGTGCACGTTTGTCTAGCCAAACATGCCCACCTAGGGAATTGGCCAAGATATGCAAAAAAAAAAAATAATACAGTCGAACACGGATATATCAAACTCCAAGGGGATCGCGAAATAGTTCGATATATAAAAAATTCGATATAAAAAATATGGGCTCTGAGACCTCACCTATGGCGGTCGATCACTTACTGGTCGTCGCATTCAAGAATGACAACCAATTCCGCACTCACGACGCAACAGGACGCTTTATTTCCGTGAAAAAAAATCGCTGATCTTGGCCTGCTTCTTCGACCTGGAAATGAAATTAAAGACGCTGGTCTCGATCTTCTCGAGGCTGCACAAGTAGAAAGTTCCAGCAGTACGCTGCGCCTTCGCACACCATGCACAACACGCACGCAAAAGAAGAACAGCGCGCACGTACCACAAGAACTTTGAAGGTAACAATTCCAAGGCTCTCTGAACGGACTCCAACAAAGCGCTCGCGATGGTCATCTCCGAGAGAAACAGTGATTTCCGAAAGGTGCGGGACAACTCGCCAAACAGCAGCAACAGCAGCAAAATGCAAAAGAAGGAAGAGGCCGCCAGCGCCTTGTTCCCTCTACCCTTTCCCGAGACGACATCGGGGAAGACAGACCCAGAGAGAGAGAGAAAAAAAACTCTTTTTCGGCAAACCGGGGAACGTACGCAGTCGCAAAAAAAAAAGGACGTGCGCAGTCGGGGCATCCCTACCTCGCACTGTCACATTTTCCGAGCGTTCGGGCTTGTGTGCCTAGAGAGATTTAGCATACCGGGCTTCGTCCGCTAACGCTACGGCGGCCGGCAGCGGGGCCCGACTGGGCCAGCGCAAATTCGTTCCGGTGGGGGGGGATTAGTTCCGCGAGCCAGTCTTCCCCATGCCTGCGCTTTCCCCCACATCCTCCTGAACCTCAATCGTGGGTGCCGCGACCGCCGAAGAGCACCTTCCAGCTCGCGCGGCATTCGATATACCCAATGTCGGGAAAAAAACGGTTCGATATAAACGTACGAATTCCTATATTTTTACACAGAATTTTCAAGGGGATAATTTATGAGTTCGATATAGACAATAATTCGATATACCCGTGTTCGATATATCCGTGTTCGACTGTAATAATAAAAACTGCAGCGTTCGCCGTAATCGTGGGAACACTTACTTGGAATGAGAAGTACACGTCATAGCATACGCCCCACCAAGGTGATGGCCAATGATTATCATTTCCAAAAAAGCGAAGGAAGCTCACACTTACAGCAACAATGATGGAGTAAACGTCGTTGCAGCAGCGAAGAAGAAGCAAATCGGCTGCAATCGTGGGCTTAAAAAAAACTTCATGATGGTCGTGAAGGTTGCGTACAGCTTCGCTACATTCAAGTCTTACGCGTTAGTGGGAGCTTCCTTCATATTTTTTGTCAAAAAATGTCTTTCGCGGCTAGAATGGAGATTACCGTACCTACCCGATTCCAATGCGCACTTTTTTTCCTATAGGCTGAAAATAGGCCGAAAAATCGCATGTGCGTTAGAATCGGATACGAAACCGAAACTTCCAAAACAGCTGAAATTTAGTCTCCCCCATCGCAATCGCCATCTCAAGATGGCGCCAAAGCTTTTAGCAACGATTTTTCGGACGCAGGAAGCATAGGCGCCTAGGCTTTTCTATCGGGATTCACGCAAATCGTCAAATCGTTCCACTTGCGCGCTTGATAACAGCAATGGCAGCAGCGGCTCTTACGCGTTCAAAACGAGCGGTCGGCTGAAGCTTGCGCTCTGGAGAAGCTCGCAGGATGGGCGTGCGAGGCATGGGCCATGATCCCATCGACCATGGTTGAACATTCGTTCAGAAGTGTGGCATCGCGAACACGCTTGACGGCACCGAGGACGAGATGTTGTGGTCAGTGGAGAGCGACAAGGGGTGAGATGAGTGAGATTACTTCGGGAAATAAATCACCCGTTTCTCTCGCATTTGTTTTTCTTGCTCACAAAGTTCCGTGCGCATTACAATCGTAGGTGCAAGTTTTTTCGGTTTTTTGCCTGAAAAATCGGGTGCACGTTAGAGTCGGGGCGCGTTAGAATCGGGTAAGTATGGTAGTGATGTGCTAAAGGCTAGTTCTTTAAATCTGAGCATATTGTGTCTTCATGGCCCTTTTAACATTTCTACTGAGATATGTTTGTAAAGGTTGGTTTTGTTTATATGTGGGGTTTAAAATGGTTCAGTTTGGTTTGGTTTTGACTCGGATGTGTGCTTGTGTGGAGGCTAATCATATGAGTGCTTGTGAGTAAATGGGTGGTCGATTTGCAATGGCTGCGGTTAAAGTGAAATAATGGATGTAATGATATAAGCACATCTTTAGCTACTAGGCTCAAGAGGTTCGGGCCTGTCATGGAAACGAACCTTTCTCAAAATCATAAGTTGGATCGGGCTAGAATAAGCAGAAAATAAGGTGCGCAGGGTATCATCACGCATTCTGCCAAATTCTGTTTGTCATTCTAGATTGGAGCTAGAATCATAGCAGTACAGTTGAACCTCGATGTAACGAACTTCAGTGTAACGAAACCCCCGATGTAACGAACCACGTAATTTTCTGTAACTTCAGGTGTATGCATACCATGTATTTCATCCTCTGTGTAACCAAATATTGTTTGCCAAAATGTCAATGGAACGCAGTTTCATGGAGAACTATTCACAAAATTTTGGTTGTAGAAGTAGAATTTGGGAGACGCAAGCGCCGAAACGCAGTTTCAATAAACCGCGAACGGCGACACGGGCTGTCCAGTGCCACAGATGCAACAAGCCGCGGAGTCCGTGAGCGAGCTCCTTGCCTACAAGCTGCGTGTGGCGCCGCCGCCACATGCCGCCACTTTGTCCTTTGTTCGTGTTCGCTTGCGCTTGGGCTTCATCGTTCCAGCAACTGTGCGGCGAAGCATTTGTAGGTCACTGAGCCTCATGCACGCGTTTTTTTTTTTCACGGCCGCGTCAGCGATTGCGCGCGCGGCGGCGGCCTCGCTGCCCCTGCTGGGAGAACAATGAGCTCCGGCTCGCTTGAGCCGCACCTGCCGACAGTGAGGAGGAGCCGGAGGTGACGCCTCCTGGCCAATGAGGAGGCGTTCACCCTATGCCGGGAGCTTTGAGGTGCTCTGGCACAGCAGGCTTGGGCCTCGGGTAGAGTCTCGGGATGCCGACTGGCCCCGCTAGAGACAATTAGGCTAAGCACCGCGGAGGACACTTGATGGGCGCTTGCTTAAGCAGCACGTATGACGTTTTACAGTGCAGTTTTCGACCACATTATCAGCTTCTTTCCCGCATCCACAACTAAACTTCATTTTCCCCTCTTATTGCGCTTTAGTGAGCGGTTAGAAGCGGTCGCCGGAGCTACCCGCACCACATAGGTAATTTCCGTGGCTGCGTCAGCGCGCCTGTGGCTTGCGCGGCAAGTTTTTGTGTCCAGAAAATGCTCCAAGCGGTTCTTGCTGATGCCCACGTAGACGATTAAGCTCCGACGGTGCGTTGCCCTTTCTTTTTCAGACGAACTGTGCCATTCTGGTAATCGTAAGTAATTTGAGCTACCTGCTTTGCTTCACGGCTGCCACATCGTGCAGGTGGTAACCACGGCGATGTCAGTACACCAGCTGTGCATGTGCGCAACGTTTTTGCTTGCATGTACCGCTTCAGGTGGTTAACTCTTTATTTTTACTGCGAATTTTAATGTAGCGAAATTTCAATGTAACGAAGTAAATTACAAATTTTACCGACTTCGTTACATCATAGTTTGTCTGTGTGTAACGCCCGCCACCATAGCTTCCTCTGGGATCAATGATACGCAATTTCTGGCCTTAACCTAAAGTTAGCACTTTGCATCTTTCTTTCTTTGGTAGACCATATTAAATCGGAAGTTTTCTTTATCAAGGGTCTTCATGTCTTCACAAAGGCTAGGGCGATGAAAATTCTAAAGTTAAACCAACCTTATTACGGTGAACCCGTGCTATGAAACAAACTTCTTGCAGCAAAGAACGAGAATCGAGAATTGAGAACCCTTTCAGTCACCGTGTCTCCATATAAAGATGCGACTTTCTTCATCGTTTTCTTCATGAAACTGTAAAGAGTTTATGCTGCAGAGCGGTGCGGCTGATGTTCGAAACCTACGGAAGTGAAAGGTAGCACCATGTGATGTGGAATGGCAGAACTGCACTCATAAACATCGTTTCAAAATGGACGCAACCAAGTTTTGTGGGAGCTCTGGTGTGTTGCCGTCCTAAGTTCTTTTTTACTGTGGCGTAAATCATTTAAAAAGGCTAAAAACACCTCTTTGATGTGCAGAAATTATTATTTCACCTCCTTGTTTGTAAACTGCCTCAGGATATTTATTATTTTTATAGGGCAGTGGTTCTCAGCCATGTCTGCCCCGAGGACCCCTTTCGGGATTGCGAAAGTGGTGGGGGACCCCACGATTGCCATGATTCCAAAGAATTTGTACTTGCAGCTTTCTTCGCTCACACACTTATCCAATGCCCGCCTTTTCTGTTTGACGTTAATGACGATACGCCTCAGAATGGTACAAAATTCGCTCTTGAATCTAAAAGTCTTGCAAACACCGATATGCTGCCTTTCGTGTGTCCGTTTTTTTTATTCTCAGAGCTGGGGTGTTGTGCAAAAAGAAGGTGTTAAAATATGTGCTACACGAAGAAACTAAGCGCACATGTAATGCGGCGAAGCCACGTTTTTGCACTGCAAGAAAGTGTTGGCAAAACCGAGAAAAGAGTGGCGGGTGGAAAAGTTTTGAGGGAAGCTCGCGGTCCCCTCAAATGTTCTCGCGGACCCGCTGAGATCCGCGGAACCCCATTTGAGAACCACTGTTATAGGGAAAAGCAGGATTGAGTAACGGTGCCTCCGTATGAGGACGTGACGCCATTTGCGTAATATCTATTCTAGAGAGACTGAACCTTTTTTTCTTAGCTCTAGACACTTGACACTGGTAAACATCCAAGTATGGAATTTTTCTGCAGTCAATATAATAATTCCTGACTGAAAGGGTTAAAAAGCAACGTATTAAACCACACAGAATTTATTGTCCTGGTAATTATGGCCGTGCAGGGCAGCTTTGTACGTAAACATGCGTGGTATTTCTAGTACAGAGTCCAGGGTAAGTGAAACAAGGGGGGAAAGGGATACAATGTATTTTTTTCTCATACAAGATAAGGCAGCCGCACGTGACCCAACACTGGGAACGAAACAGGAAAAAGAAAGAAAAAAACGAGATAGGAGATGTTTCATTGCAGTGTGTTACCAAGTTTCTGCTTTTTATTTCCCCACATTGACTGTGTAATTTTTAAGCCTCTGCACTCTCCGGGGCTTTGTTTTGAGAAGTTGCGTGTGTGGGGAGCAGATTGAAGTGAGATGCGGGGAAGGGGTCATAGTTGTGGGGATACACTGGTTCCCTCTCTGAGAGGTGCCGTCCACTGTCACACCACCCTGCAGGTCCGCTGCGGGGCATCCCGAGCCGTGTGCCGACGGGCGGCTTCAAGACCCCCACCAGTGGCAACCGGCTGAGCTCGGGCACCCCTCTCAGCCGATCCCTCACCAAGCCCCTGGGGAACAAGAAGGACGGCGGCATCAAGGTACAAGTCACAGGGGCTGGTCACGCCAGAGCTCTTCGATGCGCACCACTTGGGAAATTTCACTCCCAAATCTGGGCTGTGCAATCACCCCTGCTTCGTTGATGCTCAACGCAAGTGTACTTGCGTTCCCGCCGCGGTGGCTCAGTGGCCAAAGCGTTGTGCTGCTGAGCACGAGGACGCAGGTTTGATTCCCGGTTGCAGCGGCCGCTTTTCTGATGGAGGCGAAAAGCAAAAACGCCCAAGTGTACGAGATTTCGGCGCACGTTAAAGATCCCCAGATGGTCAAAATTAATCCGGAGTACGGCGCGCCTCATCGCTTGCGTTGTGTCGGTGCATTAAAGCCTACTATCAATCAAATGTACCGTATAATACGGAATATAGGTCGAGATTTTTTACAGAAAAATTTGCCGAAAAGTCACCCCTCGACCTATATTGCAGTCATTTGGCAGTTGTCATCTGGCGATCGGGCAGCCCATCGAGCCCATCCAAACCCCGAAGGCACCATCGCCACCACCATCAATCGGACGCGCCGCCATCTTTGTTTTGTTGCTTCTCTCGCTGTCGGCGAATGTGTGCGTGCTATTTTCTCTCTTGCTCAAAATGAGTTTAGGCACTTGTGCCAGTTCACAGCAGCATTTAAAAGAAAAGTTGGGGGTTTTCCAAGGCCAATGACGTGTCCGCCTTGCGCCAGTTCGGTATCACCAAAAGAAGTGTTGCTAGCGGCGTTAGCTGAAGGGCAGCTCTCGGTATGCAACGCTCGGAAGACCTCGCTTCATGGGTGCTGCTCTGTGCACCTGTGCTGCTGTACAAAGTGGCAAATTTTGTCCTCTAGCGTCGTGCGATGTCTCTACGAATGGATACCCCAAGATGTTTGCTGACCGCCTGCACAGACTGGCTGTCGCTCCGGTCTGCACACGAGTGTCCCATGCTTTGCGCTCGCTTCACGATGACGTGGTCTTGCGAGTGTTTAAGTGCTGCATAAGCAATTCCCTGGACTGCACCGAGGACGGCCTGCTGTGTGGGCGACAGCGAGCCAGAAGCAGTCGTCCGACGATACTTCAGACAGTTTTAAATGAGTAATCTGAGACGAAACAAATGGCAAAGGTCTAATTAGTGTCGCATGATGGCGGCGATGGGAGCAGTCAGAGTTGATTTTACCTAACCGGCCGAACCGCTTCCGCTCACTGACAAGCCAAAGTCACTATGAATAATTAACAGTGACTCTGGCTAGTCAGTGAGCGGAAGCGGTATGTCCGGTTGGGTAAAATCAAGACAGACTGCTCCGTTTGCTGTTGCGAAACAACACCAGTCAGGATTACCGTACTGGATGGGAGCAGTCTGCCTTGATTTTACCTAACCGGCCAAACCGCTTCCTCTCACTGACTAGCCAGAGTCACTGTTAATTATTCATAGTGACTTTGGCTAGTCGGTGAGCGGAAGCGGTTCGGCCGGTTAGGTAAAATCAACTCTGACTGCTCCCATCGCCGCCATCATGCGACACTAATTAGACCATTGCCAAAGAAGTTATAGTCTCAATAAAAGAATGGTTGGTACCTAACTTTTTTTTTGCATTTTTCGGCTACAAGGTAAGGGGGTCGACCTATATTCCGCCTCGACCTATATTCCGCATTATACGGTACTGGTGTGGCCAGGGGATGGAAACTGAACTTTACTTAATAGCACAACTTAATAAAGTAATGCTTGCTTTTCAAATTAGAAAACATTAAATTAGATAATGCTTACTTATGTTTCTATGAACCACTCGAGTGCTGCTTCAACTTTCTGCCGGCAGATGGCAGGCTAGTCAGCTTGCCCCGTGCTGGCCCCTGTTTGCCTGCAGCGCAAGGGGGGCGGGCAGCTGCGGACCAGTTTCTGGGGGAGTTTCGTAACTGGTGTGTGTTGAGTAGCTCCAGTTTATACTAAACTAACTTGTGCATGGATGCATAGCCACTCCCGTGGCTTGTTGTCTCAAGTTCAAGTTGATTGCAGTAATCAACACATTTACAGTTGGGTTGTAGTACAGAGGAAGGCCCCAGGCCAAAGTCGTACGTGGGCCTCCATTGAAATACACAAAATAAAGAATACGAGCGACATAGCAAAAGAAAAACATGCACATAACTATAGCACTAAACATGACTATATAGATAATTTTATACTACACAAAACCATAGATTCTACCGTGACAATATGCGACAGATTAAAGACAACCGAAATGTATACAAGATAAAAGCACAAAAACTGAGCAATCATATTACACGAAAGGAAAGACTAGACTTCAAGCAGGTAGTTTCTAAGTAAAGTTTTAAACTTGTAGAATGATTTTGTTTTTATAATGGTAGAAAAGGAATTCCAAAATGATATAGCAGAAATTTCTATTGTGTGTTTAGCATAATTGGTTCGAACGTTAGGGAGCAAAAGATTGTTTTGGCTCGAAAAACGTGCGTTGTTCGTATTAGTAATTAAGCAAACGGGAAAAGTGTGGGGTAGGAGTTTATGATCAAGATTTTTGAAAAATAGGGTACCAAGGCTGTAGTGATAAGTCAGAGGGAAAGTCTGATTCATTCCACATGCATGGCTTTGGTGGTGGTGTTTGGTGATAGATGGTGCCAAGGCTAACAGTGTGAAACAGCATGTAGGCCGGGCAAGAAGTGCGAAGCGCAGAGAAAATTGAGTCAGTACGAGACATGGGGGTGGAACTTGGAGTTCTCTCCGACTCGGTGAGCATGCTTACAAGTGGGCACTGGTTGGCTAAAGGCTGACGGCTCAAACAGTGTGCAAAAGAGGGAAGGTGGAAAGTTGGTTCGCATACATGGAATGCCCCATCACAGCCTTAAATGGGTCGGAAATGGACGGACATTTAATAAAGAGACTCGGCTCGGAATTTTGCCTCAGGTGCGTTTTTGAATGATGAATGGAGGGGGGGCTTATATTAAAGCAGCATTAACAGCTAAGGGACTTTTTCTTGGAGAAGAACACACCTTCCAAAGCCCTTTTGGATTTTGTTCAAGGGCAAATTATACTTACCGTAAACTTCCTAGTGAACGCCCGCCCCGGAAACATCGGCCACCACCCCCCTTTGGGGGGGAAGTATTCAATTTACTTAAAGACCGCAAAGATTGCCCACCCCCTAAAATCTATGGCTTTAGCACCGATGAGTGCTCAAAGTAAACGCCAATGATCTATTCATGCGTTGATTCTGTAACTTATTTGTCCTTCCCACACTTGAGCTGAAATTTCGCCCATCTGGTATTTTTTCTTGATATCTCTGCAGTTTTGGTTGGTGGTGTGGTCACTTCTTTCTAGATTTTTGCACCTGACCCGAACAATCACCGATCCCGTATTTTTCACTGGATATCTCTGTACTTCGGGTGGGCGTTTTTTTGGAACTTTCCAGTAGTTTGTTTAGGAGCAAATAAGTAAAGCCGCCACTTCTCTAGCAGTTTGTTCTCTACTTTTTGTTTTTCTGGGTGTAAAAGTTTATTGCAAAGTGAGCTGACTGGAAAACGAGGATCGAGGCTGTGTGACACTGTCACCTTAGAGAAGATTCACTGTTTGTCAAAATTTTCTAGGCCACGCTGAACATTTTGGGCCGCAAAGAACTGTGGCCGAAATATTTCATGACAGTAAAGAAGAAACGTGTCCTCTCCAGCATCTTGGCATAAAACATTTTATCCTCGCTTGAGAGGTAACCTTGTACTTTGAATTCTTTTTGGCCTATGCATTTTTGGCTTGACCTAGAAAATTTTGACGAAGACTGTACCACTCGATTGGCCACCCAAGGAGCTGACAGCTCGATTTGGTTCGTCCAGCTAGATTGTGCTTACTATCTCTTGACTTGGCTACTGGCTGGCATATGTATACTTTCACATACACACATGCACACGCACACACAGAAACCCTTTAACTGAACTTGTACACTGAGGCAAAACATGACTGTTGACTGGAAGCTTTGCTGCCTGTGGTGGTGGGGCAACTTGTTCGTTCGAATTTGCTAGCTGAAGGCGGCACCTTTTTAAAAGTGTGTTCAGCAAAAGTAGCCAGATAAATCTGCTTTACACGTTTCTCCCTTACTGTCCTTGTAGGAAAACACATGCGCAACCTTTGCCCTGCCACTTTTGCCATGCTCGATTTCCGACGTCACCCGTCGGAACGCAGCGGTACCCGTTTTCGGGTTTTTGCATTTTTCACGCAGTGGAGGGATTGTGAATACAGATGCATTTTTGTTGCCGTCAAAATATTGCCTGTTGCAAATTAATGAGTATTACAAGGTTGGTGTAGAAATATTGTCGTGGCAAGTTTGATGAGTATTTCGAGTTTAATGTAAGCTACACTTGGTTAGGCTAGTAGTTAGGAAAAGCATAGATTCTCGCAGTGCAACAGATGCGCACTGGTGCTCGCTAAGCAACGTCGAAAGTGAGATAAATATCAGCAACTCAGGTCACCCATTTTTCTCTTTGGGACGTAGAGTGCTCAGTTGAGTGTTGCTTGACCAGTTATAGCCAAATGTAAGCCTAAGCAAAGTAAGACTCATCGTCTAGAACAAGCACAATACCGTAGCCGTGCCATCGGAGAGGTGAATTGCTCCACTAAGTTTCACTTGGTCGGACTCCCTATAGCTGAATCATCGGTCTATGCCATGCTATGGCCCTTGACACGAGTTTGGCATACCAACTGTCTGTTTTTGTCGGCGCGTCCTTCTTTGTCATGTGCAAATTTTAACATGTAGGGGATAGGAATCGATCGGGCAATTTGGAACCGGCCTTCTTAAATGCGCAGTTCTTTTGACGGAAACCCTTATTCCTGCTAACAGAATTGTCTTGCTGCATGCACTGCCGAATGTTTCGAATAAAAGCCGAGTTTGCATGTCGTGTTGATGACGCCCTCAAACAACTGATGCAGCTGCAAGCGGTACATTTGTATTCTGGGCATTGTAATCTAACGACATCGGTGAAATTGTTGTCACTCCAGTGACATTTTAAAGCTGATTCGAGGCATTCTATAACAAAAGACATATCCACCACGGTTGTTGTGGAGACGAAAAGCGAAAACGCCCGTTTGTTGAGGTTTCGCCACACGATTAAGATCCCCACATGGTCAAAATTAATCCTGAGCCCTCCACAACGGCACGCCCCGCAGCCCAGGTGTGGCTTGGGTGCATTAATATGCCAAAATTTGAAATTTTAATGACAAAAGACGGGGGAGATCATTGATATAAAGATAGCTGGCTCCAGGAAATGGAAAAAAACAGAACATGCCTCGCAGAAAAAAAATGGTGTTGTTGGCACGTAATGAGCATTGGAATTTGGGCTGTGTACGGGGAGCCTGTCTCGGTCCTAACCTGCTGCCACCTAACTTTGTTGCGATCCTTTCCCTCCCCCGTGCAGCTGCTGGACATCAATGAGCAGCCCCTCGGTTATGGCCGGGACGCCAAGCGGAGGAAGAAGCCCACAGGTGAGGAGGCAAGGGATGGCGGGAACGGCTCCAAAGCGAGCCACGGCTGATTGCCAAGTTGGATTGGGGAGGATAATCACAGATTGGTGGCATAGCAGTGGCTTAACACCAGTCGAATCCTGATGCGGGAATTCACTTGATGTGGGAATCCCTTTGGTACGGGAATGCACTGGTATCAGTTGCATTTGAATCCCCCATCTCCACCTAATGTACTCGGGCATTAAAAGGTGTGCGCAAGGTTGAGGGTCCAATTTTTAGCTGTTGCTACCGTCTTTCTGGTAAATGCGAGAAAGAAGAGCCCCTGTGCACAGAGATTAAGGTGCGCGTTAAAAGATCCCCAGATGGTCTAAATTAATGCGTAGCTCTTCACGGTGTCATGCCTCATATAAAACCCCAACTCATATTTTTTTCTTCAAAATAAGGGCATGAATCCAGGTTCAGTTAAGCCCTTTCTAGTTTTATACAGTTGTTTTGCTGAGAAAACACTGATTAAGGCAAGAAGTTTCTCCTATTCCTTGCCCTGCCTTTGTCTTTCGTGCTGTGGGGACATTGAATACAAATGTCACAAATCATGACCAAAAGCGGTGTATTAGTTTGCAGAAGTCACGAAAGCTGCCTACAAACGTTGGATGCAGTGCTCCCAAGTTAGCAAGCTCGTTTTTAAGCCTAATCTTTTTTTTTATGATCTCTGCCAATCCGCTTTCACAGTTCACAAGACCTCACAGGGGGGCAAACAGATTACTCGAAACGTCCTAGAATTGCTCAAGGAATGAATTCTCTTTGGGGCATCTGGGACAATGTCTAAACTGTTCAGTTTGGTTTTCCTGAACTGGCATTCCCGAGTTTAAAAGGTGCTGTCTTTTTTGATGGCCACAAAAGGAAAGAAAACTAAGGGCCGATGTGGTGGGCTGTGTCGTGCAGAGGACTTGCCGAGATGCAGAGAAGGACAAGGACGCACCGACAACACCGACCACATCGGCGGCGCCAGTGACACCAGACTATGCAGCAGGCCTCCTCTCTTCGTCACAGGTGAGGAAGAGACTGCAAGCCTGCAAGACATTGGGGGGATGTTGCGCTTCTTCACAGCATAGGACCCGCCGCGGTGGCTCAGTGGGTATGGCATTGTGCTGCTGAGCTCAAGGACGCTGGTTTGATCCCGTCTGCGGTGGCCACTTCTCAGATGGAGGCAAAAAAGTGAGAAAAAAAAAACCTGCGTGTCGACATTTTGTCGCACGTTAGAGGTCCCCTGTAAGTGGTCAAACTTAATCCAGAGTCCTCCACTACAGCACGCGAAGCTCTGGCTCATTAAACCCCAATTATTTGGAAATCACAGGATAGGGACTGGTGCTGGACATTTGACCACCTATTACTTTCCGACATTGGGAACTTTCCGACATCGTTTTGCTATCAGCCGAGAAAAAGCAGACCGTGTGGCAGTTATTTTTACGTCAGAATACCTGCCGGAGTAGCACTCTTTGGCATTGTGGGTAAAAAGCCAGGTCCAGGTTTACAAAGTTTTTTGCTTGTATGGTATCAGAAAACAGCTTTGGTTAGCTGGCACCTTAGCTATCATCTCACTTTTTTTTTTTTTAGGGGAACAAACCGCACATGGGTACGATCAATCACAAACTGTTTTTACTGTGTGTTGACGTACAAACGTCTGTATGAACATCCTTCCAGTAATTTTCACCTCACTGAACATTGAAGAATGAATTGTAAAATGGGTTTGAAGCCGTATGTCAGCTTCCAAAGCTAGATGATATACTCAAAGAAACACGGAAAAAGTTGCATATTTACCACTGTTTTTTTATTTTTTTCACCAGGAACATGTGGAGTTGATAACATTTTAGCTTCAGATAAACTAAATCTAACACTCTGCAGAAGTAGATATGTTATTTCATGATTTAAAGGATAACGTAGTCTATTGTTTACGAGAAGAGCAGTTTCGTTAGCTTTTACACCTAGCGAAGACGGCGACCGATCTTCGTGCCAATATATTCATCACCTTGAGCAATGCTGATTTTGGTTCAATTAGTTAGTGAGGAAAAAGTCATAGAACAACTCTAGTTAGGTCGCCAAACTTTTGGATAGGTGTAAGGTGTGCAGGTTTCGTTGGCCAGCCCAAATACAGCAAGTACTGCAATCGGATGTGCAAGTGGTCAAGGATTTTTAATAGATCCCTTTTTGTGTGACAAAATGATAAATGTGCAGGCAATTGTGTGTTTCGTCCTATTTTTATGAGCAAAAATATTACCTTCAGGTAAAAAAAAAACAGTTTTGCTAACTCCAGAATCACCGCAAATGCGTGTACAGTTTGGATGGTTCTAATCTCTTTTGCTGCATTAAAAAAATGCTGATATTGCTACCTATGTGTTTGGCTTTAAAACATGTACAGTGTGGCAGTGTCTCGGAGAAACCCCCGGCGAATGCATCCCTGTAGCCAGCAGTGCGCTGTGCTGGTCAAAGTGCAAGCTCCGCGGGGCAGGTGCCCATTCTCCAGCACAGGCTCCTCGGAGCATGTTTCGGCGACTCTCCACCAGGTGCAATGGTCGTCGGCTACAGAGCTACCTTGAACACTTGCAGTTATTGTGCTATTTGGCTATCGGGCTTAGAACTTCGCCGTGGGGATTTTTAGAGCGAAAACGACTTGATTTAAATCAAATTTTGGAAAAACAAAAATTTGAGTGCAGTTCACCCACAATGAAGTATCAAGGAGCTTGGTGTTGGGTGTGTAGAGTTGAAATGGTTTTGTTTCATCCGATTTGCCTGAGGCGGATGCTTGTCAGGAGCACTCGGGTGTCACTGGCAAGCAACTTGTCTCCGTTGCCTGAGAACAGCCAACCCAGTTCTTTTCCGGCAGCTGGTACTTGGTAACTCTACTCAGTCAAATGTGGGCCAGCGTCAATTGTTCTCTCATAACTTGAGAGGTTGGAAAGGTGGACGGAAAAATGCTCTTTTTCTGTGCTCCGATGCTGGTTGCAAACGCCTCATATGTCAGCTTCTGTTCACAAACATTACATGACTCCTTCTTGGGCTCCTCATTCAGCGTACCTTACTCGAGGTTCTCACCAGTGTGCTCGAAATGCAGTGTATTTGGAATGGCTTAGAGGTCGGCTTATCTGGGATGTCACCTGTGCAGTTTTCCCCATCCCTTATCTCCGTGTTAAATACCGCTGTGCACAGGGTTCGCACAGGTCCTTGAAAACCTTGAAAACCCTTGAATTTAGAAGTGTCAATTTCAAGGCCTGGAAAGTCCTGGAATTTTTAAATGGTCCTTGAAAACCCTTGATTTTTCCGGAGAGAATCAATGGCCCTGTCTTTTCACAAGAATTCAAAGTGTTTGTCGGGGATTTTAGGTGCTAACAAATGTAAAGAAACATCGTAACAATCAAGTTTCAGTGTATTGCGTGAGATTACAAGTTTAATGGGAGCAGACACTTGTCAATCCAATCCATGTCACGATACAATCCAATGAAAGCCAGCTTCTGTTCTCTATCTTGCATCTTCCATATAGTCTGTGGACGCAAGCTCCTTGCATGTTTCCTGTGCCTCATACGCTCCATCTGCGTTTGCTTTTTTGTGCAAATGGTGGACATGTACATTGTTCATCCTGCCTTGCAGCAACACTTGTGGATTTAATTTTAAGTGCGAATGCACTTCTTAAGCGACCCTGAACCTGCGTCCACCGGCGATGTCCGCGCACGTGGAGATGGGCGCGCGCAGCCTGGCCGCTGACATGGCACATACCCACGTGGGGGATTGGTCAAGAATCTCCTCGTCTTCCTTGGCAACGGGGGGAGATGGGCGCGCGCTGCCTGGCCGCTGACATGGCACATACCCACGTGGGGGATTGGCCAAGAATCGGGCGTGAGAAGGGCTAATGCACCTGCTTAAAGGAGTACTGACACGAAATTTCAAAGCTGAGATCCGCTCTAGCAATCAAGTACAACGACAACACAAATAGGTGTCTGTGAATAAATGCATCTTTCTTTCTTTGTAGTTGTGTGTGTGTGTGTGATCTCTCTTTCGCGAACATTACCGAACCGCGCAAATTCAACTCGTGCATTCGCACTTTCACATTCTTCCCCTCGGGGAAATGCGGGGAATTTTTAGCTGATACTCTTGCTGACTAAGGAGGCGATGCAGGCAACATTAACTAAGTTTTAAAATTAAACAGCCTCAGCAAACACAAAGGAAAAAGAAAAACCTCTAAATACCAGCCATGAAATAAAAAATAAAGCTGGGGGAGCATTTACGAACCCGTTAGCAACTATCTAAATGTGCACTAATGTGCTTAAGTATTGTGAAATAAAAAACTTTTGCATTGTGTTGGAAAAGCTATAAAAAATCCCATATAAAACGTTATATGGGGACCTTGAAAATGTGTTTTCTGGTCCTTGAAAGTCCTTGAAAACCCTTGAATTTTTGCTTTTCAAGCCTGTACGAACCCTGTGTGCACTCCGGCCGAGACACCGGCCAGCGTAAATCAAGTGGTTGGGTTGCTCCAAGGCGTAGAGGAGTGCACCCCATCCGAAGGTGCACTTTGACGCTGCCAGGTATACAGCTCGTGCTGCTCTGTCATCAGTCAGTGGGTGCTTGTGAGTGTGGCGTTGGCCAGCATTGGTCTCTACCTTCGATCAGCTGCTAGTGCCCTTGCAACAGAGCTTTTGATGAGATCGGTGTTGGTTTATGGGCGTCATGGCTATAGAGAGGCCGTGTTACCCGGCTGGCAAGCTAGCGCACGAGAAACGAAGCCGCAGCCTCCAATGCGGCGTTGCGAGGACACCGCTGAGGGTTCGATCGACTCACTGGAAGGTGCCAAGGATGCACTTGGGGGTCGGTGATGTCAACAAACCACGCTTTATTGCTTGGTCAAAATGTGGAACATTCCTTGGACCGGCTGTCCCACGCTTGGTTGGGGGACGATGTCTACACGAGCTCTTAAGCCGTCTGAGGCTGCCGACTCGCTCCGTCCCGTAGTGGGGTACTCGTCTCGTTTTGGGGGTCGAGGAGCATGAGCTCTTTGGTCCTATCCGTGCGGTTCCAGACCTTAGTGGAAAATCCCTAGGGAGAGCAAATCTGTCCAGCAAGTTGGCTAGGTTCGGGACAGAAGGGTCTTCAGGGGGGAGGGGGGAGGAAAGGGGGGGGGGGGCGCTGTCGTGCTGTAAGGTTGATAGGGGGGCAGCCCTAACTTTAGGGGAATGACTCGAACTTTCTGGACTTCTTGGCCGATCAAGGCAGCATCTTTGCTCTGCCACTCTCACCGCTCTTGCAGTGGTGTCAGGGAGTGTGGAAAATTCCGTTACGGCGCCGATTCCAAGTAGAGGAGCTGTGTGTCATCGGCTGGGTTATTGGGATCGGAAAAAACAAGCAGAAAGTTGCTTTAGAAAACTTGTACCGTGTGCAATGCGTCGATCGTATAAGAAATATCATCCTTTTGCTTTTGTAGCATGGCAACCATTACCTAAAACAGTAGTTTTCCACCACATTGTCTGAAGGGAGCACCGAGATTTTGAATTATGAAACAGAGCACGAAAAATCGAAGGATATGGTTTGTGGAGATCACATAATGACGTGGTTTAGGCATATTTGGAAAGTCACACTTACAAACTTTGTCGCTGTTATGGAGTGATGCGACAATTTGACTTGCAGAGGAACAAATTGCGCGGTTTTTTCCTGTTCATACTTGCGTGTTTGCATTTCATTTGTCCGTGACTATGCATGGGCAAAGTACAGTGGGCTAGTGCACTGAGTGCCTTGGCTGCACTTCGGAATGCGTTTATTACACTCTGAAGTTCATTAACTTAAAAAAAAAAAGCTTGCCTTCTACTCATTCAGTGTGGTAGAAGAGCATGCTACCGTTTCGTAAGTATTTTCCCCTCCTTCTATCACTTGAGAGTATTGTACGTTTTCATGAGCCGTAGCTACAGCCGATGCGGTGCACACGTCCTTACAGGCCGTTCTTCGCAGCTTTCACCTTTAGCGCTTACTTGCGTGTACAGTTGTCACTTGGTGGAAAAACGTCGATAGTTAATCGGCCGTTCTCGCAGACCTCTCTGTTCTTAATGTCGGTCTCAGCAAACGGAGCTGTTGATTTTCGAAACAAAACATTGAAGCAGAAGTGTTCGGGTTTCATGTAACAAAGCTTAAGCTGCAATTTTGAGGCTGCAGTTTGTTTCTAGCTGAAGGAGGGTAACGTTTTGAGAATTTCCTCCTAGCCGGTTTGAACAACTTGCCTGTCTTTCCTCCTCACTCTGTGCGTCGCACGTGCCTCTAGGTGCACCAACCGTTCATCTCGGCGGGACGTTGCCTCTTGAGCCCCACGGGATGTATACCGGTCTGTCGAACATGCCGCCCACTGGCATCCTTTCCCTTCTTCCTCATCCTCTTTCGAATTATGGGGAACAACTTTGGAGCCCTCTTGAAACTGTTGTTGTCGCACTGACTAGACTGTTCTCTCACTGCTGCTGTCTTTTCCTCCCTCTCTACTGCAGCTCTCTTCCGTTCCAGCGTCTCCCGCCGCGTCGTACGGAATCCCCACCACCAGCACCGCCCTGCCGGCCATTGCGGCAAAGACCAACCCCCCGCTGCAGGGTGAGTCTGAGTTGGGGTTAGCTGGTTCTCCAACGTGCTCCTGCACTTTGGAGGGAATAAATAGAGGGACACCTGAAGGGAGTTTTTGAACGTCGTCTAATTCCATCCGTCAAATTAAGGGGGGACACTGCTCCTAAAGCAGCTTCCTATAATTGTTAAGTGAAGTCTGTGAAACTTGTCAGTCTTGCTGCTTTTTTTCAACTGATTTCAATTATGCCATTATTTTCGAGGCAGTCAATTAGGTAGCAAGATACTTAGAGATAGTTTAGCCATTTCTGGAACGAACAATAGACAAAACAGTGTTAGCCATAAAAGTGCAATCTTGATATTTTCCAATACTATGAACCCTGGTGAGTGCCACAAGAGAATCAGTTTTTTGCCCCTTTGCTATGTGTCTCTCCATGGCAAGTGACCTTTTTTTTTTTTTTTCATCTCTGAGTAAAGCGTTTAACCCGGAACTTTATGCTTTTATATAATCTTGAGCCAAACGAGGGCATCCACTTTGCCTCATAATGAGATGATTGCAGGAAGTTACCGTAAAAACCCGCGTATCATACGAGGTTTTTTTCCAAATTTTACTATGTAAAATTTGTGCCTCGTATTATATGTGGATCCCAAAATTTTCAGCCGAAAATTTGCACTTTCGGTTTCGGTTTCAGCGGAGGGTGCGCCATCTTGCGGTGGCGTTAGCTGGCTGCTGCTTCTCTCAGCTGGCGCCATTTTGATTGTTTTGACCACGCGAAGGATCGGCACGTTCACCGCAAGTCTATCACGATGGCGGGTGCATGTAGGCAGTATTCGGCTGCAATTAAAAGAAAAGTTATTTTATGTGCCGAGACCATCAGGAATTGCGCCACAGGACGGCAGTTTGGCATCACCGAAGGCAGCATTTGTGGGTGGAGAAAGCAACTGGTGCTTGACTGGATAAAGTCTGTGTGGTGTCGGCGGCCTGGAGCACTGTTGGGGGTTCCCGTCAGTGCTCGTGTTGGACGCCTTTCGCTGCCACCTGGCCGATTCCGTGAAGAAGTTGTTGCGCGAACCCCGCACCGAACTCATTGTCATGCCAGGAGGAATGACATCCCAGCTGCAACCGCTAGACGTTTGCATCAACAAGCCTTTCAAAGACTGCATCAGGTCCTGCTACCAAGAGTGGATGAGGTCAGGAGACCCGTGAGTGACAGCTACCGGATGGCTGGCGCAGCCTTCTCCAGCGGTGCTTTGCGGCTGGATCGCAGATGCGTGGGCCAGCATCTCAGAGGAGCTTGTCAGTCGCTCTTTTAAGAAATGCGGCATCTTGAACGCCCTTGATGACACCGAGGACCACTTTTTCTGGGAAGACATTTCCAACAAAGTGACTTCAGGAGACCGCGGCAGTGAACCTGACGATAACTGAACAGACGTCGGGAAACAGTGCCAGCGAAAACTGACAATGACTGAGCGGTAACTGCAGTGCAAATAAATGTTTCTGTGCTCTTTACCTCGCATTATATGCGGATGAAAACTTCTTTTCTGATTTTGCTGTCCACGAATTACACCTCGTATTATACGCGGGTCCGTATTATACGCGGGTTTTTACGGTACGCAGAAATGTGGGTGCCAAAATTTTCTAATGCTCGGGGTCCCATGTGGTGATGCCTCGGTTTCTTCCCCCTCTTCTCTCCCCCGTCAGCCTCTGGAGGCAGCAGCGGCAGCCAGGTGGTGAGCAAGCCCGGGGTCACACTGGAGCAGAGCGTGGCTGCACCCGCGCAACAACCACACGAGGCCATGCCGCCTGGGACCAGCGTCGACGCAGGCACCAGGTACGTGGCGGACATTGCAGGGGTGGAACTGCTGCGCCAATTGCGCCATTGTGCGCCAATTTGCCCTGCTGCGCCAAGCTGCACAGAAACGGCAATTTGCACAATTATTGTCCATTGAGAGCATACAACGCCAAATTTAACCTAGTCTTGTAGTCGTCCAGGCAACACTGAGCGCTGGCTACACGATAGACGCAGCCGCATTCACGCCGCATCCATAGCCACGGCAGTTGCCAGTTCAGAGCACTCGTGGTTCTCTCGTGGAGTTTATCGCAACGTTGTTATCGCCGCGGCTTTCCCGGAAGGCTGTCACCAGCATGAGTAAAAGTATTTTGAACAGTTATCTAGTGATATAACTTGAGGCATGGCCTCTGGAATTTGCAGCTGCTCGAAGTAAAACGAACGATCCCTTCGCGCATCGTTCGCATCTGTAGTTTTCTTTTATTATTATTGCGCTAGTACATAGTTACTGTGGTAATTGAAGTCTAATTTTACGGCACCTGCACGAACTTTTTTTAAAAACAAAAATGTAGGGAAGCTTGCACTCGCGCGCAAAACGTGAATCGCGAAGCTGTTGCAGGCGAGCATTGACGGACACAGTTATTTTCAGTAGCACGCCGTGCCTCTTGGATCGCGGCCACTTCCTCGGCCGTACGAACTATCCGCGGGCGCGCCATGCCGAGAACTGCGAAGACACTGCGCGCGATACTGAGCGCATGCGCAGGCTCCTCTAGAGTGTTGCAATGGTTGCGGCGCTATCACTTTTTTTTCCGCTGTCGAGTGGGTATTTCGACAGCTGCGCGACACGTGCGCGTTTGCGTACCTCGGTGGAAGTTTTCGGCGGGCATGAACCCCAAACTTACGGCCAGTAACAACAGCTCCGCTGTTAATAACGGCCCTTTTGCATCAGAAGCACATTTGAAGGCGAATTTTTCGCGCTGCCTTAATGAAAGAAGTGGTGTGGAGCTAAAACAGTTGCGTGCAGCGCGCCACACAGCGGTCGTACTCGTTCGCACGCCGACGAGGCCGGACTCGACCGCGAATGCGGACGTCTTGATAGGATGCCGTGCCCTCTTTCGCCTTCGAGTCTACCACGAAATGAGTCGTCGTGAAATCGCCATCTTCGTTCGCTGCCTGCCTTTGCCTGTCTATGATGTCTGCCTTCTCGGTCGACGCGGCGGCGACAGCTTGCTGCAAATACGGCATCGTATTGTACGGCGCCCGTCTTCGTGTTGGGGCCTATCGATGAGAAAAGATGCGCGCTCGCCGAGCGCCGCGCGGGTAGGGCACGTTCACGGCGCCTGATTTCACGGTTGAGGCGACGGAGGCAGCGTTCGTGTCGGGCCTTGCCGCCGCGCGAACGAGAACGGCAGCGGGACGGCGCACTGCACGTGATTGTTTTAGCTCGAAACTACTTTACCAAAAAAATGAAAAAACCAGCCACTGTTAGTAACATAGTGTTGTATATTCTACAAATAAAAGCCAAAAAGTCGCTACATTTAAAGGAATTGGCAAAAAGCAGGTTTCAATCCCGAGTAAAAGGTAATATCAAGGTGCCAGCTCCTATTTGATTTTTGCGCTACTTCTAAATAATTTTGGCCAATTGTATTTTTCATGCAGTTTTTGGATTAGTTGCTATTAAAAGTGCGCCTAGCCGCATTATTTAAGGCTGTCAGTGTACATGTGCTCCAAAAGTGCTCCGAAATAGCCCCTAAATTGCTCCAAACCTGCTCCAAAATGGGATTTTTGCTGCTCCAAAGCTGCTCCAAAATAAGACTTTTGCTGCTCCCTTGCCTGCTCCAAAAAGCTAGACCCTGCTTCCACTCCTGAAATTGTAGCGTGACAAGAATTGCAACAGCCGAAGTTGAGGGCAAGACTAGAGGGAGATTTGTTTATGTGAACTCAATCCTCTACTACTAAAAAAAGAAGCTACCAAAAAAATTTGAGGTCTTATGTTAAGTGCCACTCGGCCAAATAAACTTCCCAAGTGCATGCTGTTGAACAAACCCTCCTCCACATGTCACATGGAGGAACCTTCTATTCTTGTTGTCTTCATGGCTCCGCTTC